>JAVJIF010001692.1:185000-205000 GCA_038442645.1 Agave tequilana
TAGTATGTTTAAAGACGTAGATTTAAGCAATATGCTATTTTCGGCTATTTATTTTGCACCTACTTGATGGATGGGCAAAAAGTATTCAAAATACATGATTTTTGGTTTTAGTTACTAGAAATAATGTCAATTTCAGCGGAGTAGATCTTGCATTCGGATGTCGTAGGATTGTATTAGAGTGGAAATTATTCAACCTCGAATCCTTCCAGAATGACACAAGTCCATCTATCTCTATATATATATATATATATGGAGAGGGAGTGGGGCGCTCTGGGACACCCTCGAACTTACGTTTCGAAATATATATATATATATATATATATATATATATATATATATATATATATATATATATATATATATATATAGAGAGAGAGAGAGAGAGAGAGAGAGAGAGAAACAGACTTGTATTACTTTGGAAGGAAATGAAACCGAATCATTCCCACTCAAATACAACCCTACGACATCTGAAGCCACTCTGTTGAAGTTGATCTATATTATTTCAAGTAATTAAAAACTAAAAATCATGTATTTTGAATAGTTTTTGCCCATCCACAAGTAAGCGCAAAATGGACGGTCAAAAATAGTATATTGCTTAAATCTACGCCTTTAGACATACTAATTCTCGATCCGACCATTTCATCATGATCTAAATACTTAAAAACCATCAAACACCAATTTTTGTTAGATTTCAAATATTCTACACCGTTAAACTAACTCACTAACTATTTCGTCAGTCAATTTTACGCCTACTTGATGGATGGGCAAAAGTATTCAATATAGACACACACTAGTGTCATTCTAGAAGGATTCGAGGTCGAATACTTCCCACTCAAATCCAATCCTATGATATGTGAATTCAAGACCCATTCCATTGAAATTGATCTACATTATTTCAAGTAACTAAAAATTAAAAATCATATATTTTGAATACTATATACTTGTGTCGTTTCGGAAGGATTCAAGGCTGAATCCTTCCCACTCAAATCTTATCCTACGACATGTGAATTCAAGATCTATTCCGTTGAAGTTGATCTATTTTATTACAAGTAACTAAAATTAAAAAATCATATATTTTGATTACTTTTTGCGCATCCATCAAGTAGGTGCAAATAGACGGCCAAAATATTGAGTTGGTTAGTTTAACGGTGTAAAATATTTAAAATCTAACAAAAATTGGTATGTGAGGGTTTTTAAGTGTTTAGATCATGATGAAATTATCGGATCGAGAACTAGTATGTCTAAAGACATAGATCTAAGCAATATGCTATTTTTAGCCATCTATTTTGCATCTACTTAATGGATGGGCAAAAAGTATTCAAAATATATGATTTTTAGTTTTAGTTACTAGAAGTAATGTAGATCAACTTCAACAGAGTGGATTTTGCATTTGGATGTCGTAGGGTTGTATTTAAGTAGGAATGATTCAGCCTCGAATTCTTTCAGAATGACACAAGTCTCTCTCTCTCTCTCTCTCTCTCTCTATATATATATATATATATATATATATATATATATATATATATATATATATATATATAAGTTCTGGAGTATCCCAGAGTGCCCCACTCTATATATATATATATGGAGAGAAGACTTGTGTCATTTCAGAAGGATTCGAGGCCGAGTCCTTCCCACTCAAATACAACCCTACGACATCCGAATGCAAGATCCACTCCATTGAAGTTGATCTACATTATTTCAAGTAATTAAAAATAAAACATTATGTTTTTTTATTACTTTTTGCCCATCCATCAAGTAGGCACAGAAAGAACGATCTAAATAGTGAGTTGGTTAGTTTAACGGTGTAGAATATTTGAAATCTAGCAAAATTAGTTTGTGAGGGTTTTTAAGTATTTAGATCATGATGAAATGGTCGGATCAAGAAATAGTATGTCTAAAGATGTAGGTCTAAGAAATATACTATTTTCTACCTCATCTGTCTCTCTCTTTCTCGCTCGCTCTCTCTCTCTCTCTCTCTCTCTCTCTCTCTATATATATATATATATATATATATATATATATATATATATATATATATATATATATATATATATATATATATATATGTCGAAAAATGTGTATCAGCCGCCAGCTGAGAGAGTCTCTTAGCCGGTGGTGACGTGGCGTAATATGTGCCACAGAACTGGGTAATCCTTATAGGGTCCCCACTTTTTGAAATAACTAAAATTACTAAAAGACCCTGCTGTTCAGAAATGAAACTTTTTTATTGGGATGAGGTTTATATTCTCTATTATTATTTCTCCCCTCATTATTCTCTCTCTCTCTCTTTCAATCTTTTATATACATGTAATAGATCTCTCTCGCC
Source organism: Agave tequilana (assembly GCA_038442645.1). NCBI lineage: Eukaryota > Viridiplantae > Streptophyta > Magnoliopsida > Asparagales > Asparagaceae > Agave > Agave tequilana. Next base: position 187,330 of record JAVJIF010001692.1, read on the forward strand.
CTGTCTTTTTTGATGTCGAGCCCCAATCATAATTCATATCCGTCCACCCCATCTTGTTGCCGGCCTCACCCACTCTCTCTCCAACTGAATATGAATCAGGTCTTTTCAAGTGCAATTTTATCAATGAACGAAACAAATGCAACCAGAGAGAGAAGTTTAGATTATAAGCCAGAGGTAATGTTTTTTTCAGATTTATTTATTATTCTTGTCATTGATTTGTTGTTCTCAGTCCTCACTGAAAATAATTATTATGTTTGTATCGAGTCTGCGATCATATTCGCAGATATAAGATTCATATGAAGAATTTGACCTTGGTCGCTGTTCTCATTAACAATCTTTAACTTTTCTGGTTGTAAATCTGCGACCTTAATCGCAGTCCTAAAGTAATTTGAATACTTTTTTATTAATTTTTTATACGCAGATATTATGATTTTTAGGAATGCGACTAAGCTCGTGATGGTCAATTGATCGGCAGAAAGCATGCACAAATATAAGTAAAGGAGTGTGGGTCGATGTTACTGCTTTTGCGATTCTTCCGTAGTAGCAAAGTGGCTATACGGGTCGTATCCACAAGAAGAGAGAGCGATGAAAACTTGATGCGGTTTCTTTGTTCAAGAAAAGATAAAGTTCTTTGTTTCAAATAAAGAATTTAAAAATGAAAACAAGTTAGTTTCAAGAAATGTTTGAATTGGTTTGTTGGTTTGTAAAAGTGAATTTTCTTAATGGTAAAAACTCATGGCTAACTTTCTACTAAGTGCTCCCACTAATCTCTAACTTCTTGAAGATGTAACCTCACGATGGATCATAGGCAAGCATAACCCTTATGCTTAGGAACTATTCATGTGAAAATCGAGTGAAAGTTCTTCCTTTAACTTAGCTTTACACGACAAAAACTCGGACATTCCCTTATCAAGATTCAATAAAAGGCGAGAATAAGGGAAGACACAAGTGCACTAATAGTATCGAGAAAGTTAAAAGGAAAATCTCTACTTACAAAGACAAGCAAAGTTTATAGATCATCAAAACCCGTAAGATATGAAATATAAGAGAGCTAATACTTGTAGGTAAGTTAGAGTTAAAACTCTCATCTTAAGATGTCATAACTCTCATTTGCACAGGGCTTGTTTGACACTATTGACTCATTTGGATTATCAATCAAGTTGTTAGAGATTAGTGGGTTAGTCGTTAGTTAGCCATGCAACGAAAGAGTTAGTTAGACATGCTTAAGAAAAGAAACAACAAAAGAGAAGAGGTAAAGAGAGGGAGTATTACACTAAAATAAGAAAGTAAAAGCAAATGAAAAATACAAGTAAATGAAAAGAAGAAAGAGAAGTATTACTTGTATTAGATTGCCACCTTCAAATTTAACTTTTACACACACTCTCTCTTTCACTCTAATGGCTAAACTAAAACTAGAAGAAGAAGGAAAAAACAACAACTACAACTCCTAAAACAAGATAATAACAACTCCTAAACTCTGGATATCCCTTTCTTCAGAACCCCAGGGAGGTATTTATAGGCACCAGAGGAAAGGGGGCCAGGGGACAACACCTGGCCCAAAGCACGGGCGCGGCCGTGCCCGTACGGCCGCGAAAACGCGGCCAGGGCCGCGTTTTCGCGGTCCTACTAGGGCGGTACATGCCTGGCTTTCTGCTGCACTGCGTCGCTTCTGTCCCCTGTCAGCTGGACCTTCTGGATTTCAGATTTGACCTCCCTGGACTGACAGAATCTCCTCCTAAGGTCAATGGCTACTTGGTAGACTTTTAATCACCCATTAAATGGTGATTTAGGGTCTTCTTTTTCAATGAACACCATGAACCTAGAATCAAGCAAGCAAAGCTTTATTACCAGAATTTAATACAAAATAAATACGCAGATGTGATAAAAATTATGCAATATTAGAGACTAATCACACTCTCACACTTATCTTTTTGCTCGTCCCGAGTAAAACAAAAATAAGAGAATTATTACACCACTTTCGCAGGTGACGCGATTACACTGAGCATGTGCAACACGCCTTTAAACCTCTAGGTTTTCCTTAGAGAAGGAGTGTTATCTCCTGAGAGTTTTCAGCAGATTGTACCCACAAAATCCAATAAATGAAGAAAAATGTTAGTTGTAGGCAAAACCTCTTTCAAAAAAAAGAACTTTCAATCATCTAAGTAAAAATGATCGAATATTTTTAAAAATTAGGTTTAACCCTCATAAGTCCTCCTATACTTTAGCCTTCATAAAAGAAGAAATTATGGCTTTTCTTTAAATTTAGAAAGGATCTTGTACTTTTAACTCATTCTGTTTATTTTGCTTTAGATAGATATGCATAATGTGTAAGTGTGATGTGCTTGAGATTTTTCAACTCAACTTTGAATTTAATTTTAATTTTATTAATATTTATCTATATGTTTATTCTTGGTTTCATTAGGCTTTCTACTTTACTCATGTAACACATATCAAACTGATGACTCTCAAACCAGATGGTTTTATGGCACCAGGTGGAAAAACACCCCTCAAGTCAAATATGCAAGTAAAGTAGGCCACGAAATCAAGATTTATATTATATATATATATATATATATATATATATATATTTATTTATTTATTTTTTTTTGGCGTGAGTAATCATGCTTCTTAAGGCATAATTATCCAGCTTTTTTTTTTTCAGAGTTATGTCTCTAAATCCCAAGCATGTGTGTGTAGTTTATGCACATTCTTCTAAGGGTAAATAAAAGATATGAGTTATTTTCTTTATTCCTCCCAACTCTTAGTCAAACCAATGTTTCATTTTTATTTAGGCTAAAATAAAGATTTCTTAATAAGGTTTCCTTAATTCTTTCAACCTTTGGCATTTTTATAAAGAGTATAAAAATTCTTTCGTTAAGGAGATTTTTTATACAAAAAGAAAGAAAGAATGTTAGCACCCCCCACACCTATCTAATGCATTTTCCTCAATACTAAGTCATATAAATGCAAATGTAAGAAATAGGGGGAAGAAAAGATATCACCGTCTCCGTCGACTCGGACCGGCCAAGCGCGAATAGGCTAAGGGAGAGGGAGAAGAAGAAATTTCCAAAAAGGTTTGTATAAGTATAGAAGGGGTGAACATATACACAATAAGTAGAAAGAAAAATTGTTTTAATTATACTTTTTTTTGGGTGGTGTGTGGATGGCGATGATCAGGTATACGACGGAGCGAAAAAACTCAACACAAGTTCAGCCTGGGCTGCAGACTCAGTGGTCAAAAAGGGCTTCAGTTTTTTTCCATTCACTTTGAATTCCGTATTGTTCTTAAGATCTACAATAATCACAGCACTATGTGGGAAAACAGTGCGCACAATGAAAGGTCCAGACCAACGAGTCTTCAGTTTCCCCGTGAAAATGTAAAGCCTTGAGTTGTACAGCAGAACCTTGTCTCCCGGGGCAAAGTTTTTTCGGTTTATGAGCTGGTCATGAAAAAGTTTAGTCCTACTTTTGGTGATCCGAGCGTTCTCGTAGGCTTCATTCCGTATCTCCTCTAATTCTGAGATCTGCAGTCTTCTTAGCTCACTGGCCTTAGTCAGATCAAAATTGAGTTGCTAAATGGCCCATAGGGCATGGTGTTCTAACTCGACTGGCAGATGACTGGCTTTTCTGAATATGATTCTGTAAGGAGACATCCCCAGGACTGTCTTAAAAGCAGTGCGATAAGCCCACAAAGCATCATTGAGTTTGACCGACCAATCCTTTCGGTTTTGTCCGACAGTCTTTTCCAAAATGAGCTTGATCTGTCGATTGCTGACTTCGACCTGCCCATTTGTCTGGGGATGATACAGAGTGGATAACTTGTGATTGATGGAATATTTTCGCATTAGAGCTTCAAAAACTCTAATGCAGAAATGCGATCCATTATCACTAATTATCACTCTGGGGGTGCCAAATCGGGAGAAGATGTTTTCTTTGAGAAATTTGACAACCACTTTGTTGTCATTGGTCCTTGTAGGCACAGCTTCTACCCATTTAGAGACGTAATCTATAACAACCAAAATGAACTGGTTGCCGAAGGAATTAGGGAATGGTCCCATGCAGTCGATACCCCAAACATCAAAAATTTCAACTTCAAGGATCGGGTTCAGGGGCATCATGTCTCTTCTTGAAATTTTTTCAATCTTCTGATAATTTGCACACGACTTGTAAAAGTGGTATGAGTCTTTGAACAAAGTGGGTCAGTAAAACCCACTTCGTAAAACCTTCTTTGCAGTATTGCGGGGACCGAAGTGTCCTCTGCATGCAAGTTCATGGTAAAAGATTAGCAAACTCCTCTGTTCTTCCTCTGGTATGCATCGTTGAATAATCTGATCAGGACAATACTTAAAAAAGATACGGCTCTTCCCAGAAGAAGTACCGTACTTGGGCAAAGAAACGACACTAGTCTTGCTTTGTCTAGTCAGCGGGTAATTGTCTAGTGGCCAGGTAATTGACTATGTCTGTATACCAGGGTTCCTTGAAAATGGCCAGGATATGCTCGTCTGGGAAATCCTCGTTGATCGGAGCTTGTATGAGAGGTGCGTTCGGAGTTCGTGATTGATGATCAGCAATCACATTTACTATATCTCGTTTATCCTGAATTTTCAGGTCAAATTCTTGAAGCAGAAGGATCTACCGAATCAATCGGGATTTTGCTTCCTTCTTGGTCATGAGGTATTTTAGTGTAGAGTGATCTACGAAAATCACCGTCTTCGAGCCTAACAGGTAGGGCCGGAACTTTTCTGACGTAAAGACAACGGCCAAGAATTCCTTCTCGGTCGTTGTGTAGTTTTGTTGGGCGTCATTCAAGGTCCTACTTGAGTAGTAAATCACGTGCTGCCTATTGTCGATGCGCTGTCCTAGAACAGCACCAATAGTAAAATTAGAGGCATCGCACATGATTTCAAACGGTTGTGCACAATCAGGAGCAGAAATAATAGGTGCAAAAATAAGTTCTTACTTAAGCTTCTCCCATGAATTGAAACATTCATCGTTAAAATCAAAGGGCACGTCCTTTGCGAGCAGGTTGATTAAGGGCCTAGCGATCTTGCTAAAATCCTTAATGAACCGTCGGTAGAACCCAACATGCCCTAGAAAGGATCTAATATCCTTGATGCTTTTGGGTGGTGAAAGCTTAGCAATCACTTCTACTTTTGCCTTGTCCACTTCAATGCCTCTCCTAGAAATCTCATGGCCTAGGATAATTCCCTCTCTCACCATGAAGTAACATTTCTTCCAGTTCAGAGTTAGATTCTTTTCTTTACATCTTTGCAGAGACAACTCAAGATGATGAAGACATTGTTCAAATAAATCTCTGTAGATGGGGAAGTCGTTCATGAAAATCTCAAGAAAATGTTTCATCATGTCGGAGAACAAACTGAGCATGCACCGTTGGAATGTCGCAGGAGCGTTGCATAATCCAAAGGGCATGGGTCGATAAACAAAGGTTCCAAACGGGCAGGTGAACGTGGTCTTTTCCTAGTCTTCTGCAGCTATGGGGATTTGATTGTATCCCGAGTACCCATCTAGGAAGCAATAGTACTCATGTCCAGCCAAGCGTTCAAGCATTTGTCGATGAAGGGTAGCAGGAAGTTGTCTTTATGGGTGGCTGCATTCAACTTTCTATAGTCGATACAAATACGAACCTTGGTAGGCAGTCTTATTTGTACCAACTCTTTTTGCTCATTTTCAACCACCGTAAAGCCAGCTTTCTTCGGGACCGCATGAACAGGGCTAACCCATTGACTATCAGAAATAGGATAAATGATCCCATTATCTAATAGTTTCAAAATTTTCGCTTTTACTGCATCTTGCATGAGTGGGTTAAGCCTGCGTTGTGGTTCCCTCCTGGGAGTTGCTTCATTGGTTAAATGGATTCTATGTTGAACTATGCTGGACTTATCCCTTTGATATCCTTCATCGTCCATCTAATGGCTTCCCTATGTCTCTGATGGGGAGATTTCACTCTCCCATTTTAAATAACCGCAAGCGCACGGTCGTTCGATGTAGCACTTGAGGGTCGGTCCACAGGGACAGGCGGTTCTTTTGGTTTCAACACCGCTACGCGAATTGATCAAAGGTTTTGTGGGAGTTTTATTTTGAACTATATGTTAATTTAGAAAAGTCAAGCACTTAGGATCGAATCCCCTAAACTAGCATCAAGCGGTCAATTTCGGTCTCCATACCGGTTTGTCGTCACTTACTAAATCTCTACTTCTAATAGGTAAACTAAGTCTGAGCACTGATCTAAGTACATGGTATTGTCTACATCACATGGTCCATCAAAGGTAAATAAAATGACAAAATAAATTAAAAGCAGAAAAAAACAGTAAAACCCTAAGTATGGACCATTGACTATTGACACATACCTTGTCAAATAACTAATGACCCTAGAAATAATCTCTTAAAGTTATAGGTCAATTGGTATGTGCAACAACCCTAAGTAGGAGATCTACTTATGATCACATGAATTTAAGTTAGGTTCATCTTCCCTAAATACTCGCGGGAATTTAACTATGCATGATACAACTAACAATGAACTAAACCAATTAATACAATTAAATCAGTTTAAAATTATCTAGAATTTATTAAATAATTAATTTAAATATTAATTAATTACACTAATCAAATTAAACTAATAAAAAAAATTACCTTGGGGCGCCCCAGTTTGGGCGCCCTGCCTCTTCAAAATGGGGCGCCAGGGGGCGCCTCTTGCTTTTCAAATGGAGGGCGCAGAGAGCGCCCTCTGTTTTGGTTGTACAGAGGCGCCTATAGGCGCCTCTGTAGATTTTCTTTTTTTTTTTAATTTTTTATCTAAATTGCAGGATTAAGATAAAACTAAAAGAGAGAGAAATTTCAGGAAAACAAATAAAAAATAAAAACAAAATGCTGTAAATAAAATTCTTACCTCTAAAAACTGAGATTGCAACTAGGAGAAAATAATTAGCCCCCGAGAGAAGAAAATAACTTCTGAAGAAATTGCAGAAAATTGAGAAAGTGGCCAAAATTTCAGCTTTGATTATCTTCGCACAAGTTTCAAGGAGGGAAAAAAATTCTAAAAAATAAAAACCCTAGAAAAGAAGCCCCCAAACCCTAGCCTTTACATGTATATTTATAGGCTAGGGTTTGGCTACTTTACATGAAAATCCAAAATAGTTACAAAATTACAAGAGAATTGTTAAATTAATTTTGCACTTTTACATCTCTATCCATTTTGCGTTTAAGCCCCTGACTTTTGCAAAATTGCGTTTTTTTCCCCAACTGGCCTCGAACTCTTCCGAGTTGATCATAAATTTCTTTGATCTCAGTTTTAGACGTTGATCCCAGCAATGTCAAGCCTCCTATCTCGCCTTCAACTCCTTTTAATGCGCTTTACGGTCTCGAAAGAGTCTTTTGTGGTCCAGTTTTCTCCTAATAACTATGTTTGCAAAATAGACTAAAAATACCCGAGTAGCATTATTTATAAACAAATGATAGATAAATATGAGCATGAAAATGTAACAAAATTGGCGCTCAACAAATACCCCCACACCTATCTTTTGCTAGTCCTCGAGCAAAACTAATAAAAGAAAAATAAAAAAACTAAATTACCCTAACTCACTTTCGTAGGAATCACGGTTGCACTTAGCATGTGCAACAAGCCGTTAAACCCCTAGGTTACCCCTAGTGGATGAGTTTTGTCTCGTTAGGGTTTTCAGTGGATTACACCCACAAAATCCAAGATAGTTAGAGATTAAGAAATAAATAAAAGAAAAATAAGGATAACCGAAAATCAAGAAAAGAAAAACAAATTAATTTTTTTAATTAACTAGCTAACAAGATCATCAATTTCCATAAGTTTCATTTTCAAGTAAAACCTCAATTCAAGATATTATATTGGCTATAAAGTAAAGTCTCAAATCAAAAACTTTACACCACCTGTCCTAAGTTTCAGATCCTATGTACCCCGTGATCGTGATGTAGTTCTTAAGCTTGGGAATATTTAATTACAACTTTCAATTTTTTTTGTGATAACAAATTTTTTCTTCTTTTTCTTTTTTTTTTTAGAATTTTTTTAACTATCTTTCGCGTAGATACCGAGGCTTCCTGAGGCCAAGGCACCTAGCTAATTAACAATCAAAATTATTATATTTTTATAGTGTCTTGTCCTATTAGGCTTTCTCAGCTACCCATATAGCGAGTTTTGGGTCAATGCTCCCAAACCAGATAGTCTTAGGGCAATAAGTGTAAAAACACTCCTACGGACTTAATCACTCAAGCAACTGAGGCCACAAGACAAGACTTATTAATATTTATTTTACTATATAATAAATCTTTTTTTTATAGTTGTAATCAATATCTCAAGCCTATAAACTAATAGTGTAAGTGCTGTTGGGTACATAATCACTTAGACTAAGTTTAGATGGTATGTCTATTTTAGATTCTAATCTTTATTTTCAGACTTTATAACTCTTTCATTTTGATCTTACTCTTAAAATCCACTCATGGATACTAAATCACTCACATGCTAGCTAATCATTTGCAGAAAATTTTCAATTTTTTTTTCAAATTTTTTTTAAGACTCCTAAAAGAAAATAAAGATAAAGAAAGAAAAATAAAACTCTAAAGGCAAAACAAAATTAAAAAAAATACTAAAAGAAAAAAAATGTGAATCTCTCCCCACACCTAAACTGTGTCATATCCTCATGCACATAAATGAATACAGAGATAAAAATAATGTAGCATGTAATTTACACATCCACAACATGCACACAATCATGATGTTCATGCAATCCAAGCATACACAAGATATAGAAATATAACCAATATGCTAGAATTAGAAATACTCACAGTGCATTAGAAAACCAAGCTGTCGAAGCAACAAAAATTCTCCCTGTGTGTGGTGGATGCCTCCTTACTTATCCTGTATCACTTGTAATAAACTCGACACATAGGTTAGAGAAAGAGAAATAAAAGACTCACTAAAACTGACTCAACTAACTAAAAGAGAAATAAAAAGACTCAACAACTAAAAAGGAAAAAAATAAATAAAATAAATATTTACATATGTACAATTTCACAACTCCCCCACACCTAAATCTTTCTAGGTCTATTCCCTCGAGCTCGCTTCCCATCATTCCAATGGGTTCTCTTCAATGGACAAAGTGGAGACGTTAATCTTTTTGTCATTTTTAATTTCATCCTTTCCAGCTTGTTCATCACTTTTCTCCATCTCCCCTTCTCTTCTTTATATGCCTCCTCACAAATTCATCATTTTTACACAACATAAATAGAGTGCCCGCAATATGATTGCCTATGAATTTAAGCTCATCCTCAAACATCACCTCAAAATTTAGATCAACAATTTTCTTTAGAGGTGTGTAACTAACCAAAGCATCCCTAACCGGTTCATCCAAATATATGAGTTCGTCTTCAAATAGGTTTTCAGAGCTTTGATTAATTAGAGATTCTTGAATCAAGTTTTGAAAAGTATGATCATTGATTGGCTCATCAAAAGTGAAGATACTCAAATCGAGTTTTGTTTTCTCAAAGGGAACTCTAAACTCAAGATCCTCAACACATGTTTTCTCCTCATTGTGATCACACTCTTCAATAAAAAGCTCATCAAGAAACAAAGACTCATTATGCATGTTGGCATTCTCACAATTTTGATCAGTGTGCTCCATTTTCTCCATATGAGTGGATGCAATTTTCCGCTCCCCAACACTTGTCTTTTCACAGAACTTAGAAAATTCATCCTCAAATTTCTTTTGAAGTAAAAATTCATCATTGTCACATTCCTCTTCACAATAAGATTCAACTGGCTCCACATGAGTTGTATGTGTAGCCAAATAATTTCTAATCACTTCATCCAGATACTGAAGATCATTATCACGTTTGTACACCTCATGGACCTTCACAACTTCCTCAACAGGCTTCTCATGTTTAAGCTCTTCAAATTGATTAAAATGAAATAATTGGGACTCGAAGGGCATCTCGATGGAATGATTAGACATGTCACTATGGCCAACGATTTTCTCTTCGGGTCTAACAGTTTGGCCTTTGTTCATCTTATGAAAGTTGATGTGCTCTTGAATGGACATGGGTCGAGTCGGTGTTGGCTCATGAACTAGTTGACTAGAAAAGGGATCCTTCTCTTGCTCACTAACCAACTCATTTACTGGCCTGTTTAAGCAGTCTCTAGTGTCATAGAGTACTTGCTTTGAAGTTTGCCTGAAAGTTTCAAAAGCTTCCTCTAGTGTTGGTTCTTTATCCACCTGATTGGCATTGAACTCAATTTGCGAAAGTTGATGCAACTCTTGAACTTGATCTGGACTTGTGGTTGAAATAGGTTGATTGAGATGAGTCATTATCTTATCCATGTGAGCACATGCCTCGATTAACTGCCGATTGGTTTCAACTATAGTCTGCTGCATGGCTTCAAAACTCTTCTCTAATGTGCTTTTTTCATGCTCACTGTTAAATCCCCAAGACGGAGGTGGTGGTTCAATATAGGACCAATTAGGTTGAGAATTTTGATATGATTGGTCCCATGAAAATTGAGGACAATTCCAACCCTCCGAATTGAAGTTTGATGGATAAGACTCGCTCGCAGGTCCTTGAAATGTGTGGAATTAATTTTGACCTAATCCTAGCGAAAACCCTATCGAAGGACACTGTTCTGAAGGATGATTTGGATCTTGACAGTGATGGCAACTCATTTGATGGTATGAAGAAATTGAGTAGTTCGTAGGATGGATGTATTCATTAAAGTCAGGAAGAGAGGTTGGTGGATGGAAAGGAGGGTCTGGCCTATAAAATGGATCGTAACCAAATGAATTTGGATAGGTCATGGGGAAAGGATTTTTTTTTAATTTTTTTAAATTTGTTTTATTTTTTGAATTTGTTTTTTTGAATTTTTATTTATTTATTTATTTTTACAATCCGGTATAGGTGTCAAAACAAAAGATAGAACACCGTGTCCCCGGCAACGGCGCCAAAAACTTGATGGGGAGATTTCGCTCTCCCGTTTTAAATAACCGCAAGCGCACGGTCGTTCGATATAGCACTTGAGGGTCGGTCCACAGGGACAGACGGTTCTTTTGGTTTCAACACCGCTACGCGAATTGATCAAAGGTTTTGTGGGAGTTTTGTTCTGAACTATATGTTAATTTAGAAAAGTCAAGCACTTAGGATCGAATCCCCTAAACTAGCATCAAGCGGTCAATTTCGGTCTCCATACCGTTTGTTGTCACTTACTAAATCTCTACTTCTAATAGGCAAACTAAGTCTGAGCACTAGATCTAAGCACATGGTATTGTCTACATCACATGGTCCATCAAAGGTAAATAAAATGACAAAATAAATTAAAAGTAGAAAAAAACAGTAAAACCCTAAGTATGGACCATTGACTATTAACACATACCTTGTCAAATAACTAGTGACTCTAGATATAATCTCTTAAAGTTATAGTCAATTGGTGTGTGCAACAACCCTAGGTAGGAGATCTACTTATGATCACATGAATTTAGGTTAGGTTCATCTCCCCTAAATACTCGCGGGAATTTAACTATGCATGATACAACTAACAATGAACTAAACCAATTAATACAATTAAATCAGTTTAAAATTATCTAAAATTTATTAAATAATTAATTTAAATATTAATTAATTACACTAATCAAATTAAACTAATAAAAAAAATACCTTGGGGCGCCCCAGTTTGGGTGCCCTGCCTCTTCAAAATGGGGCGCCAGGGGGCGCCTCTTGCTTTTCAAATGGAGGGCGCAGAGAGTGCCCTCTGTTTTGGTTGTACAGAGGCGCCTGTAGGCGCCTCTGTAGATTTTCTTTTTTTTTTTATTTTTTATCTAAATTGCAGGATTAAGATAAAACTAAAAGAGAGAGAAATTCAAGGAAAAAAATAAAAAATAAAAACAAAATGCTGTAAATAAAATTCTTACCTCTAAAAACTGAGATTGCAACTAGGAGAAAATAATTAGCCCCAAGAGAAGAAAATAACTTCTGAAGAAATTGCAGAAAATTGAGAAAGTGGTCAAAATTCCAGCTTTGATTATCTTCGCACAAGTTTCAAGGAGGGAAAAAATTCTAAAAAATAAAAATCCTAGAAAAGAAGCCCCCCAACCCTAGCCTTTACATGTATATTTATAGGCTAGGGTTTGGCTACTTTACATGAAAGTCCAAAATAGTTACAAAATTACAAGGAGAATTGTTAAATTAATTTTGCACTTTTACATCTCTATCCATTTTGCGTTTAAGCCCCTGACTTTTGCAAAATTGCGTTTTTTTCCCAACTGGCCTCGAACTCTTCCGAGTTGATCGTAAATTTCTTTGATCTCAGTTTTAGACGTTGATCCCAGCAATGTCAAGCCTCCTATCTCACCTTCAACTCCTTTTAATGCGCTTTACGGTCTCGAAAGAGTCTTTTGTGATCCAGTCTTCTCCTAATAACTTTGTCTACAAAATAGACTAAAAATACCCGAGTAGCATTATTTATAAACAAATGATAGATAAATATGAGCATGAAAATGTAACAAAATTGGCGCTCAACAGTCTCTTCAGAATAGACATTAAACTGTCCTCTTGTTGCTCAGTCAGGTGGGATGCTATGATGACTGGCAAGGTTTCTCTTCCGCCCAGGTAGGCATACTTAAGGTGTTCAGGTAAGACTTTTAGCTCTAGGAAAGGTGTTGCTTCATTGGAGGTAATATCCGGACTTTCAATCCTGTGATGAGGTACACTTGGACTTGACGCCAGGTCCACTGCCGAATCTACGATCTGGTCTAGATTAAAATCCTCAGACTCCAGATCAAACTCTGTCTTTCTATCTCCAGGCTTTCCTCATGCTCACTGGTCAGATTTTCAATTGAATTTACCTCAAAAGTCTGATCATTGATATCCCTGGGTTGTCTTCCAAGATTGAAGACATTGACTTCCTTCGTCATGTCTCCAAAGGTCAATCGCATGGACCCATTCCTACAGTTGATTATGGCATTGGCTGTAGTAAGGAATGGGCGCCCTAAGATGACTGAAGTTTGAGAACGTGAATTTGACACAGGTTGGCTCTCAAGCACAATGAAGTCAACTGGGTAAATGAAATCTCCGACCCGGATAAGGACATCTGAGATTTTCCCCTTGTGAAATTTCACAGATCGGTCAGCTAACTGAATGGTGACTCAAGTTTGACTTAGCTCGCCTAACCCAAATTGCTGGTATACTGAGAGAGCTAGCAAGTTGATACTTGCTCTCAGGTCAAGGAGTGCTCTGCTGATTTCTGTTTGTCCTATTGTGTAGGAAATTGTGGGACATCTAGGATCTTTGTGTTTCTCCAGAATGGGACCAGATAGAATTTCGCTTCTATTGGTTGCCAAGAACACTTTCTTGGGCACATTTGTCTTTCTCTTCTTTGTACACATATCTTTAAGAAATTTGGCATAGGCTGGGACTTGTTGGATAACGTCAAGAAGAGGCACATTCAGTTTGACCTAGTTAAACATCTCAAGTATCTTTTCCATGTGCATATTCTTATTATTGTTCATAAGCCTATTGGGGAATGGTGCTACAGGCTTATGAACTTGTTCAGCAGCTGTGTCCTCGTCAGATGTTTGTGGAGCAGATTGGGAGGAACTAGAAGAGGTGGAGGCTGGAGTAGGATCAATGTGGAAAGGATTTTTCTGTTGGTAGACCTAGTTGTCCACCTTCTTTCCAGATCGAAGTATGTGAATAGCATTGCACTGGTTGATTGAAGGATCCTGAATTTCATACACTTGATTGGAGTTCTTAGGGTTAACTAGCGGCTGACTAGGTAAAGTATCCTTTGGTCTTTCACTTAGAGAGCTGGCTAACTGACTCATCTGCATTTTCAATCTCGATATAGCCTGTGAATGGTTGCTCAGAGTTTGTCCCTGATTTTGCATGAAAGCGGCTTGGGACTTCATAAAAGCCTCCATGCTCTCCTCCAATTTACTGAATTTCTTCTCAATTGGTGAACTTTTGGAGGAAGATGGAGCTTAACTGAGAAAATTTGTTGGATGAGTGGGATGGTGAAAATTATTAGGAAAGTTTGGCCTGGGAGGATTGTTCTGGGCCCAAGAGAAATTTGGATGATTTCTCCAATCGGGATTGTATGTTTGCGAGTAAGGATTATGCGGCGGCCATGAGTAGGCCGCGTTCAGGTGTTCCGATGGCACTTGTTGAGCTTGAAAAATAGGGCACTCTTCAAAGATATGGTTCGGTGCCTGATAATATAAACAACCTGGATTGTGAATTGGTGGTGGTTGATCTGGTTGACATTGGCTGGCTCTTTTATTTTTAGAGCCTCTATTCTCCTCATTAGGGTTGCTATCTTAGCTTCTGCAGGTATGGATGATTCTAGAGATAGGAGCCCTCCTTTTGAAGCTATAGATTGTGAATTCCTTGGTTTTTTTTGAGGCTTCTCCCATTGCAGGGTTTTCCCAGCTAAATCCTCATAAAATTCTAGCCCTGATTCTCATCCTTTTGCAAGAACCCTCCCCGACACATGATTTCTAATAGGGTTTTCGTTTGATAATCTAAACCATCGTAGAGAATCTGGCACTGACGCCATTTCTCCACACCGTGATGAGGGCACTGAGCTAGGAGATCTTTGAATCGCTCAAAGTATCTCCAAAATGGTTCGCTCGGAACTTGCCTGAACAGCATGATATTCTTTCTAATGAGGGCAGTTTTGTGAATTGGGTAGAATTTCTTCAAGAAGGCCTTGACGAAATCATCCCATGTTGTAACTAAATCTACCGCCAAACTGTATAACCATTTTTTAGCTAGGTCCCTTAGGAAAAAGAGGATGAAACGTAACCTAACGGCATCGTCTCCTAGCTGGGAAATACGCATCATGAGGTACACTTCTTCAAATTCCCTAGCAAAGAGGTATGCGTCCTCTGATTCTAAACCATGAATCTTTGAAAGAGTGTTGATGAATTGAGGCTTTAATTGCCTTAGGCAGTTTTATACAAGATGGCAATGAGGTTCTGATCAGGTAAAACCTGTCCTGAAGCGACACTATCACCGGTTCTGGATGTAAGGGTAGAGAAGTATTTCTGGTTAATCTGGAAGTTACAGGATCTCTAATCCACTCTTGCATGCAGCATACCACAAACAATGCAAAGACAACAAATAATCGAAAAAAATAAAAAAACAAACAAAAGAAAGAAAAACAACTATAAAGCCTTAGTCTAAGGTACCTGGATCTAGATGACTCCTAACTGGTCGTTTCTCCGGGGGAGGTTGTTGTAGGAACTTGACTACAAGCTAATCGGTCAGGAAAGGGTAAAACTCGGTGGGAGATATCCGGGTGTGAGCCACGAGCCTTAATTACGCCAAACCCTGAAGCTTTCGAGGCGTTGCCTCTCAATCCACTTTCCTTAGACACCGATTTTGCAGGAGTATAGTTCTTACAATTTTCACCCTCGGTTAATTTCTTAGTGAGTCCGAGATGTCTCTAGGGCCAACGTCTATCAATTTTTAGGTAAGGCTTGGGATAGTGTGAGTGCACTTGGAGATGGTTTTTGGGCTAAGGAAGGGTGATGAAATTCCCACCTTATCTTGTTTATTTGGGATTTTGCCCTTAATGTCAATTGTGCAAGTGTACAGTTTATTCACAACAAGGTAACACTCAAAGCGATAAATCACTCCAAAATGTTGGTCCTATTCTATATGAATGCACACATACCTTTTCTCCAGCACTCTTCAATAGAAATTGAAATGAATTGAAATAGACACGTGCCCTAAATGCAAGAGTCTAATCCAAATTTCAATTAAGCAACAAGTGGATTTCTGTTGAGTTTATTACACATGTATAAGATGAAGCATTCAAGGGAACTAAAAATTTGAGAAAGCAATTCGAGCGGCTTTCGGCAACCCTGCAGAAGAGTTTGTTAGTACTTCAATTGGAGAAACTCGCTTTTACACGAATTTTCTGAGGGCAAATGAATTCCCGTGCAACGTCTTTGGCCACCACTTTCGCTTCCCGTGATAGTGAGCTCCTTGGTACTTCTCCTACACACAAGAACAAAGAAAAATCTTTAATATTGAACAATAAGGTCGTTCCCTCCCCGGCAACGGTGCCAAAATTTGATCGATAAAAAGCATGCACAAATATAAGTAAAGGAGTGTGGGTCGATGTTACTGCTTTTGCGATTCTTTTATAGTAGCAAAGTGGCCTTACGGGTCGTATCCACAATGAGGGAGAGCGATGAAAGTTTGATGCGGCTTCTTTGTTCAAGAAAAGAGAAAGTTCTTTATTTCAAATAAAGAATTTGACAATGAAAACAAGTTATTTTCAAGAATTATTTGAATTGGTTTGTTGGTTTGTAAAAGTGAATTTTCTTAATGGTAAAAACGCATGGCTGACTTTCTACTAAGTGCTCCCATTAATCTCTAACTTCTTGAAGATGTAGCCTCAAGATGTATCGTAGGCAAGCATAACCCTTATGCATAGGAACTATTAACGTGAAAATCGAGTGAAAATTCTTCCTTTAACTTTGATTTACACAGAAAAAATTCGGACATTCTCTTATCAAGATCCAATAGAAGGCAAGAATAAGGGAAGACACAAGTGCACTAATGGTATCGGCAAAGTTAAAAATAAAATCTCTACTTACAAAGGCAATCAAAGTTTATAGATCATCAAAAACCCGTTAAGCATGAAAAATAAGAGAGCTAATACTTATAGGTAAGTTAGAGTTAGAACCCTCGTCTTAAGATGTCATAGCTCTCGTTTGCACAAGCCTTATTTGACACTATTGACTCATTTGAGTTATCAATCAAGTTGTTAGAGATTAGTGGGTTTGTAGTTAGTTAGCTATACAATGAAAGAGTTAGTTAGACATGCTTAAGAAAAGAAACAATAAAAGAGAAGAGGTAAAGAGAGAGAGTATTACACTAAAACAAGAAAGTAAAAGCAAATGAAAAACGCAAGTAAATGTAAAGAAGAAAGAGAAGTATTACTTCTATTAGATTGTCGCCTTCAAATACAACTTTTACATACATTCTCTCCTTCTCTCTAATGGCTAAACTAAAATTAGAAGAAGAAGGAAACAACAACAACTACAACTCCTAAAACAAGATAATAACAACTCTTAAACTCTGAATATCCCTTTCTTCAGAGCTCCAGGGGGTATTTATAGGCACCAGGGAAAAGGGAGCCAGGGGGACAACCCCTGGCCAAAAGCATGGCCGCGGCCGTGCCCGTACGATCGCGAAAATACGTCTAGGTCCGCATTTCCGCGACCCTACTAGGGCGGCGCCCGCCTGGCTTTCTGCTGCACTGCGTCGCTTCTGCCCCCTGTCAGCTGGATCTTTTGGATTTCAGATTTGACCTCCCTGAACTGACAGAATCTCCTCTTAAGGTCAATGGCTAGTAGGCTTTTAATCACTCATTAAATGGTGATTTAGGGTCTTCTTCTTCATTGCACAACATGAACCTAGGATCAAGCAAGCAAAACTTTATTAGCAGAATTTAATACAAAATAAATATGCAGATGTGATAAAAATTATGCAATATTAGAGACTAATCATCATTAAAATAACTTCTCAATTATTATAAAGCGACCTTAGTCACAGTCTACAATTATAATATGATTGTATCAACTCATAGACATGTCATTTTATGCATAATTGATTTACAAATAATTTTTTT
>JAVJIF010001692.1:210000-307500 GCA_038442645.1 Agave tequilana
ATGCTAATTATCTTTGTTTTAGTATTGTGTTGACATAATATTTAGATCTTACAATTGGTATCAGAGCCCTGCATATCCGGTCAATACCCTACAAGGATGGAAACGGAGTTTCCTTCATCGCAATTTAGAGAAGGACATTCTATACCACGTCCACCATTATTTGATGGATCAAATTACAACTACCGGAAGTGTAGAATGAAGATCTACATGCAATCACTCAACTATGAACTCTGAAACATAATAGAAGCACCGTACATTAAGCCAACCTTAAATTACAGCGCATGGAAGAACAAAAAAGTCTGCAAACCTTGATGCCAAAGCAATGAATGCGCTTTTCTGTGCCTTGAATAAAGAAGAATTCAATCGCGTGTCAACGGCCAGATCTGCAAATCAAATATGCAGATTTTACAGGTAACCCATGAAGGTACAAATAAGGTTAAAGAGTCTAAAATTTCTGTTCTTGTTCACAAGTTTAAACTCTTCAAAATGAAGGAGAACAAAACAATTTCAGAAATGATTACAAGATTCACGGACATTACAAATTCCTTAGTAGCCCTTGGAAAGGAATATACTCAAGTGAAAAAAGTTATAAAGGTTCTTCGTGCGCTCACATCAGATTGGGAGAAGAAAATCATTGTAATAGAAAAAGCAAATGATCTCTTAATGATGTCATTAGAAAATCTTATTGGTAATTTAATGGCATATGAAGTGCAACTTGAAGATCGGAAGAATGATGAACTTCAACTTTAATCAAAGAAGAAAGTACTTGCCTTCCATATATCCTCAGATATGAAAAATTCAGATGATGGTGAAGAGGAGATGACAATGCTCTCAAGAAAATTCAGAAATTTTTTGAAGCAAGGTAAGTTTAATCCTACATGTTTTAATTATAATAAAACAGGTCATTGCTCAAAAACAAAGAAAAATTCAAGAGCAAAAAGTTCAAAAAGAAGAAAGATTATCAAGTATCATGGGAGAATAGTGATTCATCTTTCTCAGATGAAGAAGAAGCCACTGAACATGCAAATGTTTGCTTTATGGCTCAAGAAGAAGATGAGGTACAATATACTGAACTATTAGATGCATTTCATGAACTATATAATGATCTTAAAAATAAAAAGAAGAAAAATAAAATTTTAACAAAAGAAAATTCTGTTTATTTTTTTCAAATTTCTTATGTAAATTCTCAAAAGGATGACTTTGAAAAAGTTATATCTTCATTAAAAAAAATGATAATGAGAATTTCTTAAAAGAATATGTTTTGCTTAAAAGAGAAACTATGTCTTTAAATGAAAGAATTTCTATTTTAGATAAAGACATAAAAAGTTTCAAAGATAAATATGAAGAACTTTTGAATAAAGTGACAAAGTTTAACAAAGAAAAAGAAAATTTAAATGATATATTGTCATATCAAAAGATTTCATATAATCATTTTGGACTTGGATTTTCAAAAGATAAGCATATTGGTCTCGGTTGTTCAAAAAATAATGTTGAAAGAACTACGCATGTCTACAAAAAGAATAATGATAATTCTTTTGTTAAGAAGACCATGAAATCGAAGTTAAATATATTTGGATTCCTAAAAATCTAAATAATATAGATAAAAATGCTTATATTGCATCATATATACATCATATATGTAATTCATGCAATTATGTTTATACTAACAGATGGAAACAGAATTCAAATTGGGTTTGGATTCCTAAAGGTTAATATTTTGATCATGTTATGATTGGTGCCATTAACAATGTTTTATCTTATGGGTACCATACAAAGAAAAGAGAATACTTGATGATATAAGTTATTTCTAACACTTGAAAATATATCTTATGTATGCTATAATGCAGGGGGAGAACACTTGTTATATATATATATTGTTATAACCTATTTTCTGCAAGGGAGTTTCTCTAAGGGGGAGCTTGTGCATACACACATTGTCATCATCAAAAAGGGGAAGAATGTTGGAACTTATTTTGATGATAACAAATGTAATTTGTACTATTTTTGTGTATTTTTAGATATTTGTTAAAAGTCTTGATCATATACACAAATAGTCTCATTAGTCGACTTGACCCTTTCTATAGTCGACTAATATAGTTGCTAGTCGACTTATCATAAGCCTATAGTCGACTAAGTCCTGTCCAGAAAAGATATCCACTCTCTATTTGATGACTGTTAGCAGTATTAGTCGACTTATTAACATTACTAGTCGACTAATCCATGTTGTAGTCAACTAATCATTTCTGCTGGTCGACTAATAGTAGTTTCCAGAAACTTATCATCCGTATCAGTCTTGATGTAGTCGACTTGCTTCCTTGACTAGTCGACTAACCCTGGCAAAATGTCATATCCTAGTCGACTACCCTCCATCCCCTAGTCGACTTATTATAGTTTCTGACTGTTAGACAGTTATTGTTTTCTGGTGTTTATCTAACGTTTTAATATTCAAATTTGTCTTGATAACTACCTTATCTAACCATAGATTTCAGTTATAAATAGGGATGTTGTCCTAGGCTAAATACACCAATTCAAATGATTAATTTTCGGTCCATACTCTGTTGAAAAATTCTGTTTTCCAGAAAACTAGTTTCACTTTCTTTTCTTCACACAAATTCTAATTCTCTAGTGAAGAATTCTGAGAGTCTACTTATAAGAGTCCTTGTTCACGATCACATACAAGTCTCAAGGCTTATAGGTTATTTTGTAATCACTCAAATAGAAGTATTGTACAAGGTTATCTTCTTGGTGTTGAGAAGAAGTGTACAAGAAAATTGTCTTCTTGGTGTAGAGAAGAGTTGTACGGATTTGGCAAATGCTGTTTGTCAAGTGGTGTACAAGGAGTTGATTTTGGGTGTACAAAATCAAGGATAAGGAAAATCTCAAGCGGGTTGCTTAGGGACTGGATGTAGGTCAAGAGGACCGAACCAGGATAAAATCTCTTGTGTTTGTGTTTGCAATATTTTCTGAGATTTATTTACTTTCTTGCAAGTTATTTCATTTAACGCTAATTATATTTATTTTAGTGTTGTGTTGACATAATATTTAGATCCTACAAACCCGACCCATTTATAAAAGATCGGATCGGGTTTTTGGGTTTTCGGGTACCATTTGCAGTCCTAATTAGGATGTTGTAGGGTTGTATTTGAGTGGAAAGGATTCGGTCTCGAATCCTTCTGTAATGACACAAGTCTATCTCTCTTTCTATATATATATATATATATATATATATATATATATATATATATATATATATATATATATATATATATATAGCGAGTTGATCCCCTAAGAACGGTTCTCACGGATTCCTGTGAGAACTTTCACGTGAGTCGTCGAATCTGATAGAGATCTGGTTTTATTTGATTTGATCTATCAGATCCGACGACCCACATGAAAGTTCTCACAGGAATCCGTGAGAACCATTCTTAGAGGATCAGCTCCCTATATATATATATATATATATATATATATATATATATATATATATATATATATATATATATATAGAGAGAGAGAGAGAGAGAGAGAGAGATAGACTTGTATCCTTTCAAAAGGATTTGATCCCGGATCCTTCCCACTCAAAATCAACCCTCCAACATTCGAATACAAGATCCACTCCGTTGAAGTTGATCTATGCCATTTCAAGTATCTATAAACCAAAAATCAAGTGTTTTAAATACTTTTTGCCCATCCATCAAGCGACGCAAAATGGACGGCCGAAAGTAGTGAGTTGGTTAGATCTATGTCTTTAGACATACAAATTCTCGATCCGGCCATTTCATTATGATCTAAACATTTAAAAACCCCTATAAACTAATTTTTGTTAGATTTCAAATGTTCTACACCGTTAAACTAACCAACTCACTATTTAGGCCGTCCGTTTTTTCCCTACTTGATGGATGGGCAAAAAGTATTTAAAACACTTGATTTTTGGTTTATAGATACTTGAAATAGTATAGATCAACTTCAACGGAGTGGATCTTGTATTCAAATGTCAGAGGGTTGAATTTGAGTGGGAAGCATCCGGGGTCAAATCCTTTTGTAAGGACACAAGTCTATCTCTCTCTCTGAGAGAGAGATAGACTTGTGTCCTTACAAAAGGATTTGACCCCGGATGCTTCCCACTCAAATTCAACCCTCTGACATTTGAATACAAGATCCACTCCATTGAAGTTGATCTGTATTATTTCAAGTATCTATAAACCAAAAATCAAATATTTTGAATACTTTTTGCTCATGCATCAAGTAGAGGAAAACGGACAGCTTAAATAGTAAGTTGTTAGTTTAATGGTGTAGAACATTTGAAACCTAAAAAAAATTGACTTGTAGGGGTTTGAAAGTGTTTAGATTATAATCCAATGGCTGGATCGATTATTTGTATGCCAAAAGATATATATCTAACCAACTCACTACTTTCGGCAGTCCATTTTGCGGCGTTTGATGGATGGCTAAAAAGTATTCAAAACACTTGATTTTTGGTTTATAAATACTTGAAATAATATAAATCAACGTTAACGGAATGGATCTTGTATTCGAATGTCGGATGTTAGTATTTGAGTGGGAAGGATTCGGGCTCAAATCCTTTTGGAAGGACACAAGTCTCTCTCTCTCTCTCTCTCTCTCTCTATATATATATATATATATATATATATATATATATATATATATATATATATATATATATATATATATATATATATATATATATAGAGAGAGAGAGAGATAGACTTGTATCCTTTCAAAAGGATTTGATCCCAGATCCTTCCCACTCAAATTCAACCCTCCAACATTCGAATACAAGATCCACTCCGTTGAAGTTGATCTATACTATTTCAAGTATCTATAAACCAAAAATCAAGTGTTTTAAATACTTTTTGCCCATCCATCAAGTAGGGGAAAAACGGACGGCCTAAATAGTGAGTTGGTTAGTTTAACGGTGTAGAACATTTGAAATCTAACAAAAATTAGTTTATAGGGGTTTTTAAATGTTTAGATCATAATGAAATGGCCGGATCGAGAATTTGTATGTCTAAAAACATAGATCTAACCAACTCACTACTTTCGGCCGTCCATTTTGCGTCGCTTGATGGATGGGCAAAAAATATTTAAAACACTTGATTTTTGGTTTATAGATACTTGAAATAGTATAGATCAAATTCAACGGAGTGGATCTTGTATTCGAATGTTGGAGGGTTGATTTTGAGTGGGAAGGATCCGGGATCAAATCCTTTTGAAAGGATACAAGTCTATCTCTATATATGTGTGTGTGTGTGTGTGTGTGTGTGTGTGTGTGTGTGTATATGTGTGTGTATATATGTGTGTGTGTGTGTGTGTGTGTGTGGTGTGTGTGTGTGTATCCCCAAGGTTGTCTGGTGGCAAGTCATTGGGTTTGCTTCCCAAGTAGCTTGGGTTCAAGGCCCTTAGTGGATAAATTTCACCCTCGGGCTTCGGCTCGCGATTTACCATGTTCCATAGTGGGAAACTCCCAGGGGTGCTACGGGACCCATGGGATTAGTAGTAGGCGGTCATACTCGTTATCTGCGTTGTGAGCCCCGGATACCCTGACGGATTTCAAAAAAATAATAATATATATATATATTTATATATATAATATATATATAATATATATATAGACTTGTGTAGTTTCAAAGGATTCTAACCTGAATCATTCTCACTCAAATACCAATATCTGAAATTTAAATACAAGATCCACTCCGTTAAAGTTGATCTATATTATTCTAAGTATGTATAAACCAAAAATTAAGTATTTTAAATACTTTTTTCTCATCCATCAAGCGGCACAAAATGGACGGCTGAAAGTAGTGAGTTGGTTAGATCTATGTCTTTAGACATACAAATTCTTGATCCGGCTATTTTGTCATGATCTAAACATTTAAAAACCCCTACAAACTAATTTTTGTTAGGTTTCAAATGTTCTACACCGTTAAACTAACCAACCCACTATTTAGGCCGTCCGTTTTTTCCCTACTTGATGCATTGTCAAAAAATATTTAAAATTCTAGATTTTTTGTTTATAGATATTTGAAATAATATAAATCAACTTCAATTGAATGAATCTTGTATTCGAATATCTTAGAGTTGTATTTGAGTGGGCCTTCCGGAGTGACACAGGTCTCTATCTCTTTATACACACACTTGTGTCCTTCTAAAAGAATTTGATGCTGAATTATTCCAACTCAAATATCAATATCCAACATTCGAATACAAGATCCACTCTGTTGAAGTTTATCTATATTATTTCAAGTATCTATTAATAAAAAATAAAATGTTTTGAATACTTTTTGCCCATGCATCAAGTAGAGAAAAAATAGACAGCCTAAATAGTGAGTTGGTTAGTTTAACGGTGTAGAACATTTAAAACATAACAAAAATTGGTTTGTAGGGGTTTTTTTTTTAATGTAGATCATCATCAAACCACCGGACCGAGAGTTTGTATGTCTAAAGATATAGATTTAATCAACTCACTAGTTTCGACTGTCTATTTTGCGCCGCTTGATGGATGGGCAAAATATATTCAAAACAGTTGATTTTTTATTTATTGAATACTTGATTTTTTATTTATAGATACTTGAAATAATATAGATCAATTTTAACGGAGTGGATTTTGTATTCGAACGTCGGAGGGTTGTATTTGAGGTGGAAGGATTCATTCTCAAATTCAGAAGGACACAATGCTCTCTCTCTCTCAATAGTACAAAACTTCGTTCTATCATTTCTAAGACCCAAAAGATTAGAAATCATTCTACCACATCCACCTAACATCAACAATGATATGGTTAGTGTCTTCTTCCTGGATGATACCTCTTAGAATTACTCCAAGGCACTACAAAACTTAGCATTATACTTTTGCAATCTCATCGAGGATTTAACTTTGATGTTTCCTCCAATAATACCTGGATTTGGACTGCCTCTGCTAATGACCTTTATTCAGTTCAGCAAGCTTATGAAAGGATTAATTCTATTATGAGTTCTGATGGGAAATGAAATTAAAATTACCCGCACATTTATTTGCTAACTGGGAGATTGCACGCGATATCATGGGCTCTGATAACTTTATCTCCAATATAAAAGATGAGCTTAACTGGATTCAAGACTCCTCTGGTTTTTTTAGTACAGCTTCAGCTTGGAAAACTAGTTTGGCATAATCTTCCCTATTACAATCTGCATATTTTAAGGAAAATGTTTAGACATGCGCTTCCTATTGATGGGAACTTTATAAAACTTCAAATGTATATGATAAGCAAGCGTTCTTTGTTAAAATTCTGCTACAGAAATCATCGCTCATCTTTAATTTATTCACAGTGAATTTGCCAATGCAACATTGGGCTAGTTTGCAGAAAATTTCAGAATAGATTTCAATAAATATACTAAATCTCATCTCTTGAAGAAGCTTTTCTTTCATGCTGCTTTACTGCTCACTCATCTTTATCAAGCTTTTCTGTCAATACCTGTAAATTTTCAGAATTCTCTTTGATGGCTTTCGTTTTTGAAAATACTAATTAATATGAAATTCTAATTCTAATTTGATGACAATCTGTTTTAAGTTACTGGTGGGTTGTTGGTAATAGGCCTCTCTCTCAGATGGAAGGTTCGAGGTTCGACCCCACGATAGTTGAACTGGAGATTTAATTTGAGTAATTGATGATGAGTGCGTGTATAAGATGAAGGGTAACATCCATCCTGTTTCTCAAGGGAAAAAGAAAGAAAGAAAGATGTCAGTCTACTTTATTTATTACTGAGAATTTTATAATTGTCTTTCCAAATGCACATACTCGGGTGTTTGGTTTGAAGGAAGTGGGCGGAAGTAAGGAAATGGAGAAGTATAATTGATCACTTCCCTATCTATTCAAACACCGGAAAAGGAAAATAAGAAAACCCTTTTTCCTTTTCTATTCTCTCTTTTACACAATCATTTCCTCACTTCCAGAGTGGTACAGTTAATTTTGTGGTCATGTAAATCTCATTTGTAATACATTATAATGCAAAACAGTTAATTTTTTGATCATGTAAATTTCACTTGCATTCTAATTACAGTCCATTTTTTATTTTTCTTAATTAATTTTTATTTTAATATTATTTTGCGGTCAACTTTGTGGTCAATTTTTCTACTTCCACTTCCACATTACTATCCAAACACCGAAAAAGACATAATATTTTCCAAACTACACTTCCCAACAACATCCAAACACCAGAAAGCTTACCAACCAATTCTCAAGTTCCAAAGGGAACTATTATCACTTCCTTACTTCCTCACTTCCACCCTTAACCAAACAGGCTATGTAGAGGTATACAGTATGATAGAAGAAGAGGTAATTATTCATACACTTGTTCACTTGTCATAAAAAGTATCTTTGTTCATAAATCACAGGCCAGATAAAAACATAATCCCCCCCTGACATCAGACATCAAAGAGAGTGCATCGAACCCATCAAACAGTACACAAAAGAAGAAGGAAAAAAGTAATAAAAATAAAATACAGAAATCATAGGGCAAGAACTCAATGCGCGCCTCTCGTTCTAGTCTTTTTATATGACCATCCGCCCTTCTCTCTCTCTTCGTAGTCCCCTCTCATCTTGCTATCATTTTCACTTTCAGCGCAAGGAGGAGTCGTTCTCGTCGTCACCGGCCGGAACGCCAGGCTCCCCACTAAGGTTCCTTTAGGTGTAGGGAGGAGGGGTGGGGAGGCCTTTGAGGAAGCCGCAGAGCAGGGTCTCGTTACGCATGCTGTACTCGTCCCTCAGCGACCTCGCTGGCGACACCACGCTCACGTACAGCTGCTGCCCCAAGAGGTACCTCTCCCACAGGTTCGACCTCAGGTTCCACATCCCCGCGTTGTCAAATGTCAGCATGATCGCCGTCCACGACTTGGGGTACACCTGGATCGTGTGCCGGCTCACCGCATCCAGCAGGTTGTACCTCTTCCTTGCCTCGACATGCCACTTTCCAGGCCCCATCCTGTATGAAATTAATATCTCTATTATTATAATACGAAAGAGAAGCATACATATAAAGAGTGCATGTACTCGTACTCACCCTACTGGGAAGAATGAGTATCCATTCAAGTGATAAGACTGAATGGACCTCTCCGAGTTCTGCAGGATGATCTCAATGTACGTCCTGAACTCGGCCTTGATAACATTAGGTGCCGCGGTGATCTGCACCCCCTCTTCAGGCGGGACATCTCCGATGAGATTGTACTTGAACACACGGTCCGAGACGTTAAAGTACTCGGCCAACTTGAGCGGCACCTCGCCGTCCACGTGTGACACGCCGTTGATCGCGTACCTCCTCTTCCCGTTAACGAACCCTGTCGAGCTGTCCAAGATGATGGTCCTGGTGATGTTGATGGCGCCATAGTGGTACGAGCCCTGGGGGTTGGGCCGGGCCGCGCTGGCGGTCAGGTTCCACCGGAAGGACCGCCACTGGTTGAGGGACCAGATCCAGCCGACAGGGGCCTCAGGGAGCTTGTCGGCCGGCGGGGTGGTGGACCCGTTGTAGCGAACCACGGCGGTGGTGGTAATGATATGCTTTAAGAATCGTGTGGACGCCACCATGTAGTAGTCCCGCACCGGCTTGTCGGCGGTGATGAGGACGGAGTAGCACTGGCCGACGTGGACGTCGAGGGAGTCGTACACGTTCTGCATGGTGTGTGACCCGTCCATCTCGACGAGCTTCATGCTGTGGCCTTGGAACCTGAAGTTGAGTGAGGATTTCGTGCCGACGTTGCAGATGCGGTAGCGGTACGTCTTGTTGGCCGCCATGTAGAACATCGGGCGTCGTCCTTGCCGTCCTTGCCGTTGATTAACACTCCGGCGGGGCAGCCGAGGCTGCGGCCGCTCTCGAGGATACGTGCCAGGACTTTGTGGTCCTTGTTGTACCAGTCGCCGATGAGGACGGTGTAGTCGTCGGTCGGGGGGTCGAAGGGGACGGGGATGAGGAGGCGGCTGTTGATGCGGAGCCCGCCGAAGCCGCCAGCGGCTTTTTGGAGGCCGATAGAAGGGAAGTAAATGTAGCTACCGATTTGGTCCTTTACCTGGAAGTGGTACGTGTAGTTGGTGCCCGGCAAGATCGGGCAGTTCGTCCCCGGCATGCCGTCCATCCACGAATTCTTCCTCTGCTGGATGCCATTCCTATAACGACAGTTATATATATATATCAGTATTTGTTTATGATGCCAGCTGATATTATAGACAGCCTCTGAGAATATACCAGGTGAAGAGGAGGGGCTCATCGATTTTATTGAAGATGTTGACGACGATGTTGTTGTTGGAGGTGGAGTTGATGTTGGGGCCGGGGAACTCGCCGTTGATTAGGATGCCCCGTTGGGGGACGCCGAGAGGGCTGATGGTGCCGTAGGTGACATGCCACTCAAAGAAGAGGTATGGGTCCTCAGCGCGGACAACGGAGAGGCCGAGGAGAGCGAGGAAGATGACGATGGCGAGTCTCATCTGCGTCTGATGGCGGTTGAGAGAATTGGAAGGTCCCTGTTATAAGTTAAGGAGGCGCTTCGAGTATGGGAAAGGGGAAGATCCAGAAGTTTTATAGAGATGGCAGTTTTGAGTCCTAATCTTAAAAAAGGGAAGGTAGTTTTTTTTTTTGTGTGGTTAAATTGAGAGGCAAAGGGTTTTGTCCGAAGTCATGGAGCCCCTGCGATTGCTGGCCAAGGATTCCGCGCCTTCGTTGAGTTTGAAGGCTAATAGATGCCTCGGACAACTCGTTTCCTGTTTGACTACTTCTTTTGGAAACTATAATTTTCTATTTTTAGTCTCCTCGTTTGTAACTATGAGAGAAATAGATTTTGATTTGAATAGGAAATAAAAGCATAATGTAGTGTTCGGATTTTGATCTTTGTCAAGATCATAACATGTGTCCCGAAGCATCCCTATCATCCAATGAACCAGACATGTCAGCAAGCCCAGTGTAAGCCGAAGGAGAAAGCCTCATGTTCTGCCCTGAGCCCACACACGTCCTGAACCACCTATATGAATCCTCGACTCTCAGGTCCTTTTCCGGGACCACATTGATCCGAAACATCCATCCAGATGCTCAACTTGGATGAAACTGTTTCGCAAGTCAGAAGCCCCAGCCTCCAAGACGAAGACCCTCCACGAAAACTGCTACTTCTATGCTGGTTACAGTTTAGTAGTAAGATCCTTGCAATTCACGGGTTCAATTATGCAGCCAGATTATCCCATGTTCAGACGTTACAATGCCCTATATCAATGCAGGCTGTTATGGATGGTGCTGATATCTCTGAGTAATAATCCCCACAAGCAAGTGGCGCGATCTGGACAATTATGAGTGTTTTTCTTTAGAAAACTTGTTGAAAGTTGAGAAGAATTATAAGTAAATAGAATTACAAAAATCTACTACAGAGTTGATTCTGGGGAAGTGCGCCGATAGGAGTCTGGTCAACACACGACCTTTTTATCCTTTTGACGATGCGAGTGATAAGCTTCGAATCTGCCGTTAGGAATTTCTTCTCGCCTGGTTCAGGAATTTCCCTGGGGTTTAAGGATTAGGGTGTTGAAACTCTGTGTTAATCCTTAAGGATGGGGAAAATGGTCTCCCTATGCTCTTGAAAGTAAGAAGTTACTTGGATGCGAGTGCTTTGCTCTCTCTCTCTCTCTCTCTCTCTCTCTCTCTCTGTGCTTGTGTGTTCACATCACTGTCCATCATGCATGTTGTGTGTCTCTTCTTGGTCTTGGTCTCGAGCTAGAGACCTGTCTTAGCCTGCTGGTGGGCTATTTTTAGACTCCACAGGAGTAAGCATCCCCTAAAAATCAGCAAAGGCTATTGAAAACAGCCTGTAACGCCTGTCCAGTAAGGCTAAAACAACCTGCGGTGAGGCTAGCCAACAGCCTTTGACTTATAGGAGAGTCACGATCCCCTTAATTATCTCCTCTTAAAGAGAGATTTAATGGGGTGTAACTGCCCATTAAAAAAGGCCATTACCCCACTAAGTTAGTGGGGGTTCAACCCATTATCTTGCTCGGGGATTTGAAACGGTCTACAGACCTAAAGCTTCACCTTTTGGCGAAGCTAAGCTAGCGGCAAAGGTAGGCTTATAGCTTCTGACGAAGCTGGCCTATTGGCGAAGTTGGCGAAGCTAAGCTTCAAGCTTCTAGCGAAGCTAGCCAGTTTGGCGAAGTTACCCAATTTGGCTGAAATGATAATCTTTTAGGCTTGTTTAAGACTGTTTAAAAGTGTGCTTGACTCTCTTAACACTTAGTTAAATTAGCAAGGTCTAGATAACTGATCTATCTATCATAGATTGATGCCAGCGTGGCAAAATATGAACTGATTGTCAAATCGTCTGCAACTTATTATTTAGAAGTGTCAACAAGTTAGACATTGTACACTTCAGTTGAAGAGCTATCTGAAATTTTGTCCTATAGAAGTGTCAACAAGACCGCCTTTAAAATTTTCAAAGATCCGTAACCGGCTGGTAAAGATTACTTTGAATTACTTCTGGTGTTTGAACCTATTGAAATAAGTATAGCACAAATGACTTGACCTAAAATTGACATTGTTTAGGTCAAGTTTGACTATTGGGAAGTCATTATAATGTCTTTGGGCCATTTATTGATGAACAAAAGTCATCTGAGATTGAGCATAAAAATGCATTTTGAGCCAAAAAGCCTATCCAGTGAGGCTATAAGTCTGACAAGTTAGCTATTGAATTAGGATAGCTTGCTTGTGTGGCGAAACTTTGAAATGGCGAAGTTATTAGTTTCACCGTTGGAACTCACAGGGCTAGCTTGCCTGTGTGGTGTAGCTTTGGTATGGCGAAGCTATTAGCTTCGCCATTGGAGCCCACTGGGCTAGCTTGCTTATGTTGTGCAGCTTTGATAGGGCAAAGCTAGTAGCTTCGTTGTTAGAGTTAACCGTCCAACTGTCATTTCAAAATTCGAACCGACAGCCTGCCTTGATGGTGAGGCAAGACTTTAAGCCTATAAATAGATGCGTAGCAACCCTAGAGAGTTCTCTCTAAATTTTTTTTATCTTTTCAGAATTAGGGTTTTTCCCTTTTCATCTTCTAGAAATTAAGGTTTTCCCTCATCTCTAAATCAAGATCCAGGGCACCTAAGCGCGCTTCAGGGAAAGAGGCAGCCACTGCCTCTAAAGTGGCCTAAGCCGCTTCGACCGTGGCCGCTTCGACAGTGGAATGTCTGATCGCTGGTAAGGGTTCACCCCTTTTCTTCATCTTTTTTAAAGATCTCGATCTCTAGGGATTTAGCTTCCCTCTGTCGTACTCTAACGAACTCAGAGAGTTCGCCTCCCTTGTACAAACTTAGGGAGTTTGCCTCCCTCGGGCGAACTAAGGGAATTTGCCTCCCTTGAGCGAGTCGAAGGTGTTCGGCCCTTTGGGCGAAGCTAGGGGGTCCGCTTCCCTGGGCTAAGCTAGGGGGTTCGCCTCTTACACCTAGAGGGGGTGAATGGTGTAATGCTAATCAAATGTGAAAATGCGACATAAATGAATAATGCAAACGATCACTCAAATCAAGAAGTAAAGTCAGATTCTCAATTAAGGCTCTAGAACTTCTCCTCTATATTCCTCTAGATTAAGATTTGAGGTGCTCAATTGCCTTCTTGATTGTAAGAGGAAAATCAAAAAGCATGAATGATGCAAGCATTGCATAGCTAGTGTAATGAAAATAAAACACAAGTTTAAGCAATAGAGATAGAGTAAGAGTGAGAGAGAAAGCAATCACAAACATAAGAAATTTGTTTCGAGGTTCGAGTAATTCACTCTACGTCTCCGCCTTCACCGAGTGCAGGATTTCTACTATCCACTTAGGATCTTTCACAAAGGAGCTACAGTGGTCTATACAAGACCTAAAGTACACAACTCCAATCTTCAATCTTCTATGCAAGAGGTCGCACAAAATTAATGAAATTTACAAACTCTTAGACCACAAAGATCAGAAACCCTCACTTTAAAACTTTCTATAGTATAGAATAAGAAATGAAACTCAAGAAGTTTGTGTGAGAGAAAATTCAGTTGAAATGAATAAATTTGAGAGCTTAAAACTTATAAAAATTGATTTGAAATTGAGAGCTCTTGAAACTTGAAAAGTAGAAAATTTTCAAACTTTTCTCTTTAATAAAACTTGATTTTTCTTCAAAAATTGTTGTATAATCCTCTACAAGTGAATCACATATGTAGGTGTAGACTGTCTAAAAATTACTGAAGACAAGTCATCAAAAAGCAGAGTCCTCCAAACGCAGGACTAATCATAGCCATCATTGCAGCACCAAGACACGAGGGTCTAAACCCGCGTCTCACCATCACTGCAGCACCAAGACGCAAGGGTCGAAACCTGCGTCTCAGCATCACTGCAGCACTAAAACGCGAGGGTTGAAACCCGCGTCTCAGCATCACTGCAGCACTAAGATGCGATGCGTCTCAGTATCATTGCAGCACCAAGACGCAAGGGTCGAAACCAGCGTCTCAGTTATAACTGCCCTTGTTATGGGGTCAATCACTACCCAATAACGAGGAAGTTAACCCCCATCATGGAGCGTTTTTAGGGGGCACGTTCACCCCTGAAATTTCTATAAATAGCCCCGTTTGCTAGAGGGAGGGGGTCGGTTGGTTGATCAGATAATTCTTGGAGAGGAACTTGGCCCGTGAGCTATACAAGCCCCGAGACTTCCACCAAAAAGAAAAAGAGTCCAGCTCTTTAAACAACTTGCTACGTACAAGTTAATCTTTGCTTATAATCTCTTTGAGATTCCTGATTGACAGGAGCTTGTTGGCCCAAAGGCTTTCCACTCTAGTTTTGATGATGATTAACTCATGTAGTTATGTTTACTAATAATCTTGTGTTGTTTAAGTTTCAGATCATTAACCAAGATATTAGTTGGTGATTAGCTTCAACAAGGTGTTTAGAAGCTTTTCATGATGATTCCAGGGCCAAAGCGTCAAGATCACACATTGCCTAGCCCATGGATGGAGTTTTGGAGCAAGTCTACTTGAAGATGAAGATCGTCAAGAAGACTTAGGTATCCATAGTTTAGATAGTGTATTTTAGATCCATTTGTAAAGTTTAGTATAGTTGATATGCTCAAGTGCGCAACACATAAAAAGTTTTATGTTTTGGATTTGGTTTTCATGAATAGTATATCAAAACAAGTTTACTTTATTTCTATGTATATTAGATGTATTCTAGATATACATACATGGTTTAACTTGCTAGACAAACTTATTTTGACTATCCTATTCATGTATTGAAAAATCAAGTTTGATAAAAATACAAGTTTTGTTTTTGATAAAATTTACAAGACTCAAAAATGAATTGATATGATTAATATATGTCTTGAAATTTTTATCATAAGTTTTTGTTTCCATATAAAATGATAAAACTATTTTTGGTGATTTTTAGAAGTGTTAAAAGATTTTTAGAAAAATATTTTACATTATTTTTCTGACCCAGGTTTCTGTTCCGGGCTTCAATCAGTCGACTAGTCAACCTGACTTAGTCGACTTGGGTGAAGTCGGTCGACCGGGCCTGTCGACCGACGTGCACAAATCTGTGCACGTTTGGAGGCACTGGGACGGTCGACCGCTCGGGTCGACCGGGGCACTTACAGTGCTCTCTGTTTGTTTCGGTCGACCGGGCCGGTCGACCGCAGTTGCCCAACGGTCATATTTTCGACCGTTGGCGGTCGACCGGGCCGTCGACCGTTGCCCGTCAGAGCTGCCAACTCAGCTCTAACGGCTAGTGTTGTATTGGGGCTATATATACCCCATCTCTTCATAGTTTTTGGAGAAGTTTTGAAGTGCAAAAATTTCAGACCTTCTTAAGTGTTTTTAAAGAGTTTTCAAAAGTATTTGGGGCTTTAATCTTTCAATCTTTATTGTTTTAGGTTTTTGGAAAAATCAAAGAAAAGAGGATTTTGGGAGATTTGTCTTGGTTTTCATTCTATATCTTTTGCAAGAATTTTCCCAAGTGTTTTTCTTTGTTGCTTGTTTTCCAAACACCTAGTTTTTCACACTTGAGCTATCTTCTATCCTAATCTATTAGGATCATTTGTTTTGTGGAAAAAGAAAAAGGAAAGAGGTTTGTGGTTGAAAGAGATCACTTATTGTAAACCCTTGATTTCTTGGTTGCTCCCTCTTTGGTAGAGGTTGAGGTTGTCATTTGGGTTGTTGGTTTGCTCCCTCTATTGTGAGGTGGAGATTGGTGTTTACTCCCTCTTGGTGAGGTGGAGTTGGTTGTTGGTTTGTATCCCTCAAGTGTGAGGTGGATTGGTTGTTGTATTGGCTACGGGCCTACCCCTCGGTTGTGAGGTGATTGTTTGAGAGAGGAGTTCGGTACTCCATTGTTGTAAAAATCCTTCTCGGTGAAGGTTCCCTCGGTGGGAGTCCTCGGTGGACGGTATAGTGGATTGGAAATCCTACACGGTGGTGTAGGCGGGGATGTAGAGCAAGGGTGCTCGAACCTCGAAACATATCATTGTGTTTGCGTTTGATCCACTTGTCTCTAAACTCTCTCTCTTTACATTTGTGTAAAGCATCATACATAACATCATATCATATTTGATTGTGTTGAGCATAATTCATATCATACATATCTATTTGCTTGTGTTGCCTTGCATATATTCTTATTGCTATTCATCCTTATTTGCTTGGCTTGCTTGTGTGTGTGCCTAACTTATACTTAACCAACAAGAGCTTCACATAGCACCTCAACCCATTCAAGGGAATCAAGAGGAGTTAGTCCAGAGCCCTTCACGGGGAATTCGGCTACACTTGTTGTGTTGTATTAAGTTTGTGTAAGATTTGCATTAGCTTCCGCATTTAGCGCACTTAGTTTTGCATTAAGTTTTAGATTAACACTAACACCTATTCACCCCCCTCTAGGTGTTCCCTTTCAATTGGTATCAGAGCTAGTGCTCCTGATACTTAGGCTTAACATCCTAGGAGTGAGATCCTTTTTGTTGCTAATCTATTGTTTGCATTTGCTTGTTTTGCACACATATAGTTTATCATGGTTTTCATGACCCCACCTATGTATGACCCTTCCAACATTCATGTTTGGAAGATTAGGATGACCGTTTATTTACAAACCATAGGTCATAAAGTTTACCTTGCCATTACCAAGGAATCCTTCCATAGTGATAGCAATCATGTAGGGGCCAATGCACAAGCCCTAGAGGCCATTAGAAGCACATTACCTAAAGATTATCTTATGTGTGTTTCTAACATTGACTCCGCCTTTGCAGTGTGGAACAAATTGACAACAACCACCACCACCTCCGAGCTTCAAGTGCAAATCCAAGAAGAGGAATCTAGTGGAGAATCCGACTCACGATGTTTCATGGTCCAAGGGAATGACTCACTTGAGGTACATTCGGAACCCCACTTAGATAATGATGATTGTGCTAGTTCTTCAAATGATTTTGTTGATCCCCATGCCTTGAATGAAGAACTATCTATTGTATGTGAAAAATTAATTGAAAAATATAATTTGTTGAAAAAGAAAAGTCTAGGAATTGAACAAGAAAATAAGAGTTTGCATGCTAGACTTAACAATATTTTGCAAGAGAATGTTGAGGTCTATAATGAAAGAGATGCTTTAAGATCTCAATTAGAACTTGCATTAAAAGAAAATAAATTTTTAAAATCTAAAAATGATTGTGAAACACTTTTGAAGAAAAATGAAAACTTGTCTTCTAAAATTGATTTTGTTTTAAAAGAGAATGTTGATTTGAAAAATAAAATTATTTCCATTTCAAATGATTTAGATGTGTGTTTAAAGAAAAATGTTGCTTTGCAAAATAAGATTGATGAACATGTTTACCATGCTAGGATAGTTTCACCTAGATCACCCCTTGCATGCTCCACTTCTTCTAATAAAAATGATATAAACATGTTGAAGAAGAAAATGGATTGTTTGGGCTCCACTATGAGCCAATGTGCTAAGAACCATACACGCTTGGAAAGCTTGGTTCGTAAGAAACAAGTTCCATCTTTTATGCATGCACACCCTCCACGGCATACACATGCTCCATACGGACACCATCAACACATGTATGCTCATGTGTACACATGTACACATTGTGGCCGAAAAGGCCATCTTGCTAAATTTTGCTATGATCGTTTACATGTTGAGAATTTAGCAAAGAAATTTGTTTGGGTTAGAGAAGGTACTAACCCCCATGGACCCAATAATATATGGGTACCAAAGACCACCCCTCCTATTATTTTTGATGTAGGTGTGGGCTCTCACATGACGTGAGAGTGATGACACCTTGGAGTGGATGCGTTCCGTGCTTAAAGGAGATTAAATGGATGCATCACTTTCAAGGGAAGTTTGGTGGAGATGACCACCATGGTTTGGAGATAAGGAGAGTTGCTTCTTCAGTTTTGGTAACAATCCTTTACTCCCATTTATTATTTACATGTTTTCATAATTAAAATTTTTAGCATGTTTTGATGTTTTATAGCATGTTTCATTGTCTATGGATTAGTATGTAAATGCCATGATTATTAGATCCTTGACATACATGTATAGTATTTGAGACACACATGCTTACATGAACCCATTCTTAGTGTTCTCACTTTTGTTTAAGCTATAATGTACATCATGAATCTAAAACATGTAAATTTACATAGTAATCATGTTTTAGTTTTATCATGATGATTTCTATATTGTGTTTTGATGCTCCATGTTAAGATTACTTGTTTAGATGTTAGTTTTCACTAAAACTAGGTATATACTTGTACATATAGTGGGCCACAAATAAATCTATATATGTTTAAGCTTGATTGCTTATTTGTTCCCATTAAATGTGCTAGTATAGTCTAGTTTTGATGATTCATACATTTTAAACTTGTATTCCTATTTTTGGATTTATTTTATGATTGTGAGTTTTCACTTCATGTATATGTGTATTATTGCCAAACTCTAAGATATACATGTATACCCTTGAGTCATTTGCCTTTCATGCAAATCTATATATGGACTCAATTGTGTTTAGGGATATGTATGTATACTTATTGTGTTGACAATTCATACATATACCATGAAATGAAATTTATTTGGTGAAGATTTTCTTGATTTTATATTTAATTGTTTAACTTCATGTATATATCTATCTTGTCCAAACTATTAGATATACATGATTATCCTTTTGAGCCACGTGCCTTAATGCATATATTTTGTGGACTCGTTGTGTTTTGAATATGTATGTATACTTTAGCTTGTATTAGACATACATATGCCATGAAAGTTAAATAAGTTTTTGATGATTTTCATGTTTTTAGGTAATTTCTATTGAAAATGAAAATATACCTTTTCATGTCTTCAAGGAATTTCATATGAGCTTAATTGAATATTTTCATGATTGATGTGTGTCACATACCACTTATTCACTCACTTTATTAGTTTACTCATGATTTGTTTTCTTGAGAATTTGAATGAGCTTTATGGACTTTGAGTGTTTAGTGATCATGTGATTTACATGTGTTTCATGAAAAATAATTTCGTTTTATTCCTTACTTGAAGGATTTCGTACAAGTTTAAAAGTTTTTCCATTTGACTAGTTCGTATTCTTCAATTTGGTAGTGATTTTCAAACAAAATTATATTTTCAAATCTATTTTTGAAAACCCCTACCTTCCATGGGAGGATGGATGGGAGATCATGTTCATGTATGCTTTACTATGAAAATCATTTTAAACTTGATCATGATTGGGAGGATTAGATTATATGAGTTATACCATGCTTTTATTGTTATGTCAATTGGTATCATTGAACTCTTTCAATTGGTATCATTTTGATCCTTTGTGTATACTCATATGTTTATTGTGTATGTATATTTCAATTGGTATTATCTATTGGTGATTGGTACACATTCTATTTCATACACATATACTTGTTTTATTTGTGTTTAAGATATAAATTTTTCACAAAATTTTATTTATGCTAGTGCTTGAGCTTCAATTTTGTTTCAATTGATTACTTTTAAATTGGTATCAAGCCCATGCATCTTTTTAGTTGGTATTTCATAAAGGGGGAGAAAATTTAATTTTGTCTTTCAATTGGTGATTCTTCAATTGGTATTTGTTTCCCACTCCCTTACTTTATAATTGAAATTTTCATATTGGTATCATATGTTTAATATGAAAATTATTTACAATTGGTATCAAAATTTTGTTTTTTAATTTCAATTGATATCAAGATGTTTCATGTGTTTTTTGCTTAAAATTGGTATCTAAAAATTTTTTTTTAAGAAAAATACAAAAGTTTTGATTTGTATTGACTATATGCATATAGATTCATGATGAGTGTATCTTGTATTGAAGAGCTTAACATCTCTACGTTATGTGGTACACGTGTGTAAGGGGAGCTTCACATCTTCCCTTATGCATTACATAGTGTGTGTTATGTGAATTAGGGCTTAACATCCCTCCTTCATGTAATGCATATGTGTAGGGAAGCTAACTTAGCGTCTTCCTCTTCATGAATGTATATAGCATATAACATCTATTGATCTTTGTTTATTGATATCAAGATGCTTCATTGACATATTTGTCTATTGATATCATGTTGTTTATAGTCACCCCTTATTGACCTTGTTTTTGTTTTAGACAAAAGGGGGAGAACATTGTTTTATTGTTTTGATTGACTTAAAAGGGGAGAAAGATTTTTTCCCCTCATTTTATTGTTTGGATTGTTTAACCCCTTCTTGATCTTTTTGTTTGACAAAAAGGGGGAGAAAAATTTGTTTGATTTGATTTTACTTTGAACCCTTTGTTGATGATTGACAAAAAGGGGGAGAAGTATTTGAGCTTATATACATATTTTCATTGCTTAAGGGGGAGAAGTATTTGTCTTCCTTGTTATTTATGCATATATGTTTTTGTATTGCAAATAGGAGAAAAAGATTTTGATTTATGCTTGTTGCATGTTTTATCTCCATACTTGCATACATATTCATGTGCTTCATTTTCATATCTTATTATTTATGTCTATGCATGAGTTAAGGGGAGCTTCTTTGAAGCTTAACTTTAATCCATGCATATATAACTCCATGAGTTTTGTCATCATCAAAAAGGGGGAGATTGTTGGCCCAAAGGCTTTCCACTCTAGTTTTGATGATGATTAACTCATGTAGTTATGTTTACTAATAATCTTGTGTTGTTTAAGTTTCAGATCATTAACCAAGATATTAGTTGGTGATTAGCTTCAACAAGGTGTTTAGAAGCTTTTCATGATGATTCCAGGGCCAAAGCGTCAAGATCACACATTGCCTAGCCCATGGATGGAGTTTTGGAGCAAGTCTACTTGAAGATGAAGATCGTCAAGAAGACTTAGGTATCCATAGTTTAGATAGTGTGTTTTAGATCCATTTGTAAAGTTTAGTATAGTTGATATGCTCAAGTGCACAACACATAAAAAGTTTTATGTTTTGGATTTGGTTTTCATGAATAGTAGATCAAAACAAGTTTACTTTATTTCTATGTATATTAGATGTATTCTAGATATACATACATGGTTTAACTTGCTAGACAAACTTATTTTGACTATCCTATTCATGTATTGAAAAATCAAGTTTGATAAAAATACAAGTTTTGTTTTTGATAAAATTTGCAAGACTCAAAAATGAATTGATATGATTAATATATGTCTTGAAATTTTTATCATAAGTTTGTGTTTCCATATAAAATGATAAAACTATTTTTGGTGATTTTTAGAAGTGTTAAAAGATTTTTAGAAAAATATTTTACATTGTTTTTCTGACCCAGATTTCTGTTCCAGGCTTCAATCAGTCGACTAGTCAACCTGACCTAGTCGACTTGGGTGAAGTCGGTCGACCGGGCCGGTCGACCGACGTACACAAATCTGTTCACGTTTGGAGGCACTGGGACGGTCGACCGCTCGGGTCGACCGGGGCTCTTACAGTGCTCTCTGTTTGTTTCGGTCGACCGGGCCGGTCGACCGCAGTTGCCCAACGGTCATATTTTCGACCGTTGGCGGTCGACCGGGCCAGTCGACCGTTGCCTGTCAGAGCTGCCAGCTCAGCTCTAACGGCTAGTGTTGTATTGGGGCTATATATACCCCATCTCTTCATAGTTTTTGGAGAAGTTTTGAAGTGCAAAATTCCAGACCTTCTTAAGTGTTTTAAAGAGTTTTCAAAAGTATTTGGGGTTTTAATCTTTCAATCTTTATTGTTTTAGGTTTTTGAAAAAATCAAAGAAAGAGAATTTTGGGAGATTTGTCTTGGTTTTCATTCTATATCTTTTGCAAGAATTTTCCCAAGTGTTTTTCTTTGTTGCTTGTTTTCCAAACACCTAGTTTTCCACACTTGAGCTATCTTCTATCCTAATCTATTAGGATCATTTGTTTTGTGAAAAAAGAAAAAGGAAAGAGGTTTGTGGTTGAAAGAGACCACTTATTGTAAACCATTGATTTCTTGGTTGCTCCCTCTTTGGTAGAGGTTGAGGTTGTCATTTGGGTTGTTGGTTTGCTCCCTCTATTGTGAGGTGGAGATTGGTGTTTACTCCCTCTTGGTGAGGTGGAGTTGGTTGTTGGTTTGTATCCCTCAAGTGTGAGGTGGATTGGTTGTTGTATTGGCTACGGGCCTACCCCTCGGTTGTGAGGTGGTTGTTTGAGAGAGGAGTTCGATACTCCATTGTTGTAAAAATCCTTCTCGGTGAAGGTTCCCTCAGTGGGAGTCCTCGGTGGACGGTATAGTGGATTGGAAATCCTACACGGTGGTGTAGGCGGGGATGTAGAGCAAGGGTGCTCGAACCTCGAAACATATTATTGTGTTTGCGTTTGATCCACTTGTCTCTAAACTCTCTCTCTTTACATTTGTGCAAAGCATCATACATAACATCATATCATATTTGCTTGTGTTGAGCATAATTCATATCATACATATCTATTTGCTTGTGTTGCCTTGCATATATTCTTATTGCTATTCATCCTTATTTGCTTGGCTTGCTTGTGTGTGTGCCTAACTTATACTTAACCAACAAGAGCTTCACATAGCACCTCAACCCATTCAAGAGGAATCAAGAGGAGTTAGTCCAGAGCCCTTCACGGGGAATTCGGCTACACTTGTTGTGTTGTATTAAGTTTGTGTAAGATTTGCATTAGCTTCCGCATTTAGCGCACTTAGTTTTGCATTAAGTTTTAGATTAGCACTAACACCTATTCACCCCCTCTAGGTGTTCCCTTTCAGAGCTGTGTTACTCCATCTGCCATCCAAAGAGAAGATCCTCAAGAAGCTTTGACGTTCACCCGGTCAACGGAAAACAAGATTCACTTTCCACCGCTACCTCAAGAACCCAGCACAAAACAAAGGGGAGAATCAAGTCTCAACATCTTCCCTCTCTTGTAGTCGGAGTGTAAATCCACTGTAATCTTTCATTTGATTCAAGAAAATTTTACAAGGAACCTTCTCCCGTCCACTGCATCTTAACAGAATAAAGGGCCGCATCTCCTTTATTGAAGAACGCAAATTCGCGTCTCAGAATAATGCCTTGTTGTCTCTAAGCCTGAGCTGCATCTTATCGAAGACCCGTGCGTCTTCCTTGATAAGCCTGAACGGCGTCTCCATTAATGAATCGCAGCTGCGTCTTTATCAAAAAGGAGATTCTGCGCGTCTCCACGGCGTCTCCATTAGCGGGTCAGAGACGCGTTTCTGAGAACCGCGTCTCCATTATAAATCACTCAAGAACTCAGTTCAGCCTGAGTTTATTATTCATGGCCCACTAAAGACTACAGTCAAGGGCTGCGGCTATAAAATTAAGTTCATCTACAGCGAGCAAAAAAAAAACGTGAAATGGAGCAAAATTCTGAAGACTTTTATTATTTGATTTAAAAATAGTAAAAGTAATACAGACACTCTTGACAAGTAGAACAAAAAAAAAGAAGGAAGAGGCTAATAATCTTGCTTCGCCAAAGAACGGATTTGTTCTCGGAGACGATGCATCTCGTGCTGACGTGTCTTCTCAGGCTCCATTAGAGCTTGGACTCGCAACTCCTCCTCAGACAAAAACCTCTTCGTAGCTAGTTGTGCTCGAAGGGACTCCAGTCTGGAGGAATGAGCAGAAAGGTTCTCTTCAGCCTGTATCTTGGCAGTTTCTAGCTCCTCCAGTCTCTTCCTAGCAGCGGCAAGGTTCTGCTCATTGATTTCAATCAAGGCTTCTGCCTTGGCTATGGTAGCTCGAGCTGTGGCAATAACCTACTCTGCGTTTTATATGACGATTTCAGATTCTTTCGAATAGCCATCAGCTTTTGGTGGTCAGCCTGGAAATGCTGAAGATGGCAGGTCTCTTCAGATATTTGTTCCTCCATCTCCTTTCGCTCATGTTCTTGAGCAGCAAGAAGTTTATCCAGAGTTGTCTGAGCCTCGTCTACTGAACCAGCATTTTTCAGGGACTTGAGCTCTTTCAGTCCCAGCTGCTCCACCAGCATTAGGCATGCCCTAGCCTGCGAAGGACTCCCAGTATGACCGATGTTCTCGATCTGATTTTCGAGAAGTATTCGGGCAAACTCGAAAGAGCTGCCCCCACAAAGGATGAGGTCAATGCAAGATCGCATGGAAGCAAAAAATTGCTACATCATTTGACGTGCTAGCTCTTCCATGATATCATTAGCTGGATAGAACTCTGCGGATGTACTCTCCGACCCCCTTTCCATGACAGGACGAGAAACGGGAACCGGTTCATCTTGTGCAGGAGTGAGGCCGATGATAGGTTCGTCAAGAGCTGAGATGGTCGCCAACATTTCCGGGGTGGTTATTGTTATAGCAGCCTCCACTGCGACTGGAGTAACAGCAAACCTTTCGATATCGGGTTCCCCGATCGAGATTTGAACTGTACTGCCTTCTGTGTCAATGCCTGTCTCAGGATTCTCTGCTTGAGCTACTCCAACACTCTCTGCAAACCATCGAAACATCAACCATGACAATAAAAAGGAGGATATTCAATACATCAGTATTCTCTTACCAAGTTGAGGGTCTAAAGATGACACGTTCCTGGATAGGTCATATGGGGTTGAGTCTCCCCCAACCTCAACGATTGCACTTTCCTAAGGCATCCCGGTAATAGGAGCCTCAGGGCCCTCTTGCTGGGCAAGCTTTTGAATCATCTTTTCAATATGAGAAGAGGTGGTGGCCTCATCGTCGACAGCCAGCCCTGAAAATCAAAAGTAAATGTCAGAACCCTTCCCTAACTAAAGGAGAAGCCGGTTCGAAAAGACAAGGAGAGTACCTTCAGTAGCAGCGATCGTTGCTATTGGTGAAACTGTCACAGGGTCACACCCTTGTATCTCTTCCTCTGAAATATGCGAAAATTTACTCGTATCAGGAAGAGCGGGTTCGTCGCCAAAATCAACTTCTTCACCAGAATAAGTCCATGTTCGTCGGACGATGAAGATGACAATTCAACATAAGCACGCCCAACAATCGAGGCTTTACTGCTGAGCACCCCAGTAGTAGGACTGGGATCAACAGTCTATGAAGTGGGCATCAATACACTGGGAGACCCAGGCTGCTGTATTTTAGTTCTCCTCTCATAAACTGAAGAAGGCCCAGGCTGGGTTGA
Organism: Agave tequilana; assembly: GCA_038442645.1. Lineage (NCBI taxonomy): Eukaryota > Viridiplantae > Streptophyta > Magnoliopsida > Asparagales > Asparagaceae > Agave > Agave tequilana. The sequence goes on from JAVJIF010001692.1 coordinate 235,591, forward strand.
AACTCCTGAGATTTCAATGTTATCCCTCCTTACCAAGTCAACTTCGGGTTGCTCAGCCTCTTCAGTTGTGGCGGGTTCATCTGCAAATTCCCCTTCTTCCAGGATCATAGGGCCCCTACTGCATAGACCGCGAGGACAAAGAAGGGGAATCTCCTCTTCCTCCTCCTCTTCCTCCCTCTGCTCCTCAACACCAGAAGGGACTACCTCAGACATTGAAGCTTCAGCCTCCGAGTCTCTCCTAGCCTTCTTCAGAATAGGCTCACCCTTGAAAGTAGAGCCATGGGAACGCTTGGACACAGCCTGCTGACTCTTTTTAATGGGCTGCTCTTTGGGTGCTGCTCTCGGTCCCACCCCGGTTTCCCCTCCTGCTTCTTTCTCGCTGCCTGGTACTCCTCCATACCTCGGGCGCGTTTGTTGGACTCCATTTTGTCCTTATAAGTCGCCTTGATGCTCTTGATGCATGAGATATTTATTGAGAAACCTGGCATCTTGCTAGCTAGGGAGTACCAAGTACAGAAGCTAAGGCTAGTGTAACAGTTAGGCGTCTTGTGAGGTAAGCTGAAAATAGTTTTTGTCTCTCCAGCCACACTATAATACCATGCCCGAGCACCTTCAAACAAATTCCCGCTGAAGGAAAGTTTGGCATTGGGTTACGACATATAATTGGTCATAGCCGAATTGTCGAGCAAAACGGCTTGGCATATAAGGCTCGATCGTACATGAGTTCCCTTACCGAAAGAGCAGATACCCGAGCTGAATATTAATTAGCTACCAGAAGACTCCCGATGGCAACCTTGTGAAATCATCTAGTCCTGCAAGGTCAGCGAATTTATCCCCGTAAGATGCACCGGCAATCTCGGGGAAGCAACGGTCGAGATGATAGTTCGAAGCGTTCAGAAGACATTTCCGAACGTAGAACATGTAATAGCAACACCAGCTTGAGTTCTCCAGCTTCTGCACAAAAGGGACAAACCCATCGGATAGAAACACCGCCATCATCAGTAAAGGACAGTGCATAACGTACCAAGACATCAAGTACGTATATAGAAGCTCGATCCTGGGGTTAGGAGTCTTTACTCTTGGCCTTCCCTCCGAGTCAACCTCTGGTCTGCCCTTGGAGTCAACAATGGCTTCCACTTGGCACAGGCTCTTAACCGGAGCCCGTAATCCACTTTGAATTCCAGCCACCATTGCTGGAAGGAGGGCGATAGACTTGCCATCGGCTAACAAGACCGCCGGGTACACCACATCGGCGATAATTACTTCATTTGGCAGTGTTGGCACCACTCAGCGCTTCAGCCATAGCATGAGAAAGCCCGCCAATAACGCTCAGTCAGAAATGGGAACTCGGGCTTGATGATGAAAACTTTCAAAGACCGTATCAGGTTTGAAAGTATTTTCATTTGACTCCGTGGTGTAAGAGCTCGCAGACGCGTCAATCCTCTCAGCAATTTTTTCATTAGTACTAGGAGCCAGAATGGTCACTGGGTGATCTTTCTCAGTTATACCGTTGAATAGATAACTCGCTCAGGACATCTGCTTGATACCCCTGGTTCTCCAGGAGGTTATTTGACCGCAGATGTGGAAGTGACACAACACTTCCCAGTATGTCTCATATACTTGAGGGCTCTCCTTCTTCAAGAGATAAAGTTCTTCAGAAGTTGGAACGTATTCTTCGTAAGGGGCGTCTCCCAAAACAAGCCCCGAAACTTCATACAGCTCATGAAGAGCGAGCCTCATCTCTCCGGCCGGAGTAAAAAATGTCCCCGTTAAAGGATTATAATGCTCCAGGATGCCGTAGAAATTATGGGAACTTTACGGGAGGCCATACTGCACAGCCCTGACCGAGTGGTACGGCCCCACCTGTTGCAGCAGAGCTCCAAGCTCGACAAGGACAAATCCAACCATCTTGCCCACCAGGATTTGTTGGAAGAATGAACCCACCCGAGCGGGCGGAAGTCAACGGGAAAATCACCCCTAACCTTCATGAACTGATTGATGAAGGTAGTGCCAAGCTGAGGGGTTTCCCCTCTCGGATACTCATATCTGACCAATCTGGGAAATAAACCAAAGACCTCTTTCCCATGGCCGGCAGAGTGTATTCCTTTGGCACCTAGTATGCCGAGAGAGACACCGGAGACAAATCGAAAAAGATCCCATTCCATCGCACGGTGAACAGACATGTGCTGAAGATAAGATAGATGATATATTCTCTCCATTTTGGGAAGAAAGAACCTCCTGTCCCCTATCTGACGGAGCCACTTATAATCTCCGTCATGCAAAGTCCTATCATCCTCGTCGATGTTATCACCAAAGAAGAAGACATGCTTCTGTAATGGAGTGCGCGAATCCGTCTCAAGTACTCCGTCAGAGATAATTTCCCAGAGGTTCATCATACTGGCCTTGGAGATCTTCTCCTTTCGCTCCTTCGACTTACCAGTAGTCACAGGAGCAGTTTTTTACAGTACAAAGGTCATGTTATGATCAGCGCCGCCTACATGCCCAAAGTGGCACTTTTTGGATAAAGGGTTGGAGGAGTATCGTACTGCAAAGAGAACAACACTTAATCAGAAATCTGAAATAAAATGATTAAGTGTTTGAGACTCAAACGCAGGAATGAATCCAGACGCGGAGATCATCAAAATCTGCGTCCAGATTCAAAGAACGGGAGATTAGCATGAAGCCCGCACTTTAAAATCCATGACATAGGAAAATTTCTAAGTATCGGACTCAGACGCGAGATTCATTAAAACTTGTGTCTGATCTTACAAGACGCAAGAGTCGTACGAAGTCTAAGTCTGAACTCCCCACACTTAGAAATATTCTGAGCATTGAGTCCAAAACGCAAGGCCCAACGAGACCCTACGTTCAACAAACAAATACGGGCTCAAGTGAATAAAAGATGCAGAAGTCATCAAACTTGCGTCTTGTCTATCAACTCAAGAACCGCGCCTGAAGATCAAACACGGGCATGAGCCTGCATTGGCGGTTCACATTCAAAAAGGACTTAAGAGTTAAAAGAACTCTGTAAGCCCCTTCAATGGCGGAAACCAAATTCGATGGTTTTATTACCTGAAATAGGGGCTTCCTATATGGAGGAACCACCCATATGGGTCTCAGGAACAACAGCCTGCGAAGACGAAGCAGTATGCTTAGCTTTTGGTGCCATTGCAACCGTGGAATCGGTGTTGAAGATGGTAGAAACGAGAAGAACAAAGCCTCGAGCTTTCTTTAACCCTAAAAGGCCCAACGAAGAAGAAGAGTCTAATGATGACTCTTGAAAGACTGTTGTCTTTTATAGGCACAGCGATTCGCAGAGATACGCGGCGCTTGGCTCGACGCCTAATCCCTGCCGGACGCGTGGCAAGCATATTAAATGCAGCGCGAAATTCGCGCGCCAAAAGAAGATGTCCCCTCAAGTTTACTGGACAAGTGGCAACGCGCCCACAACATTGATGCGTCTTCAACAGAAAAAATCGCGTCCCTCCGAAGGTCGCGCCTTTTTTAACCAAGCCAAAGCCGCGTCTACTTTACAGAGCGACAGCCGCGTCTTCATCCCAAAAGACGCATCCCTACAGAAGGCGTGTCTTTAAAGAAGCATAACCCCTGCGTCTACAGGACTTGCATCCAGTCCCTACTTCTGCAATTCAGTTCAACAGTATACTGGCACAAGCAGATGACTGTTTACCCCTGGTTCAAAGTACACCAACAACAAACTCAGAGCACTGGGGAGGTCTGGACTGTGTATCTAGACACTCGCCGCGATCATTTCTGGCGGTTTCAAAGGGTTCCACAGTACACTCACGAAGACCATATTCCAGACAAGATCAAGCTCAGAGCATCTCAAATGATTATCAGTCCAATCATGAGAAGAATGAATTCAACTAGAGTCCAAAGTATTTCGAAATCCGTCAACCGCGGAATATCGAAAACTTTGGATGGGGTTTTGTAAACTGTCTAAAAATTACTGAAGACAAGTCATCAAAAAGCAGAGTCCAAACTCCAAACGCAGGACTAATCATAGCCATCATTGCAGCACCAAGACGCGAGGGTCTAAACCCGCGTCTCACCATCACTGCAGCACCAAGACACGAGGGTCGAAACCCGCGTCTCAGCATCACTGCAGCACTAAGACGCAAGGGCTGAAACCCGCGTCTTAGTATCATTGCAGCACCAAGACGCGAGGGTCGAAACTCACGTCTCAGTTATAACTGCCCTTGTTATGGGATCAATCACTGCCCACATAACGAGGAAGTTAACCCCCATCATGGAGCATTTTTAGAGGGCACGTTCACCCCTGAAATCTCTATAAATAGCCCCATTTGCTAGAGGGAGGGGGTCGGTTGGTTGATCAGATAATTCTTAGAGAGGAACTTGGCCCATGAGCTATAGAAGCCCCGAGACTTCCACCAAAAAGAAAGAGAGTCCAACTCTTCAAACAACTTGCTGCATACAAGTTAATCTTTGCTTATAATCTCTTTGAGATTCCTGGTCGACAGGAGCTGTATTACTCCATTTGCCATCCAAAGAGAAGATCGTCAAGAAGCTTTGACGTTCACCCGGTCAACGGAAAACAAGATTCACTTTCCACCGCTACCTCAAGAACCCAGCACAAAACAAAGGAAAGATTCAAGTCTCAACATCTTCCCTCTCTTGTACTCGGAGTGTAAATCCACTATAATCTTTCATTTGATTCAAGAAAATTTTACAAGGAACCTTCTCCAATCCAACAGTAGGAAATGGGTAAAAGTTATTAGAGGAGTGAACTAGGGTATTATAAGGGCGATTAGACCCTAAAATTGCAAAAATACTCGTTAGAGAAAAGTAAAAAATCTAGCAGATTTAAAACTAGCCATTATTATAACAGAGATAGTTTGTTGGTCGATCGGCCGGTCGACCACACGTCCCAGTTCAAAACTAGTCATTGCCAATCGATCGACCGATCGGTCGATTGAAACAAATAAAGAGTACTAACAGAGAAACGGTCGACCGGTTGCTCCACCGAAGTGCTAAATATGGACAACTAAGGTTTGGCGGTCAACCGGTCGGTCGGTTGATAAACGTGCACAAACAAGCTATGAACAAATGGTCGACCGCCTGGTCGATAGGAGCTGTGCATTTACAGTGCACATAGGACTGTCGAACGGTCAATCGATCGACCTATCTCAAAAACTATTTTTAAGATAGGTTTTGAAATAGAACTTATTTTTAAATAATATATATGTTTAAAATATGTTTTGACAACACAAAGGCTATAAGATGCATGATTGAAAACATAATATATATGGAAATATAAACCATGTATCAATAACCATTTTCTAAAATACCAAAACCCAAAAACTATATATGAAAACTTGTATTGTGTGTATGTGATCTTAAGCATCAATTCAACACCCTATACTTAAACATTCTAATTTCTTACATAGATTCTACATATCTTCAAGCAATCTTCAAGTGGGTTTCTCTAAAAATTTATTCTTGATTGTCTGAGCTTGAATCCCATCCATGAGTGAACTTTAGCCAATGAGGAGTATGTGGATGACATACTCCTCACTGGCTCTTCCACTCAAATATGTCACTGTTGGAACTCACAGGGCTAGCTTGCTTGTGTGGTGTAGCTTTGGTATGGCGAAGCTATTAGCTTCGCCATTGGAGCCCACTGGGCTAGCTTGCTTATGTGGTGCAGCTTTGATAGGGCCAAGCTAGTAGCTTCGTTGTTAGAGTTAACCGTCCAACTGTCATTTCAAAATTCGAAACGACAGCCTGCCTTGACGGTGAGGCTAGACTTTAAGCCTATAAATAGATGCGTAGCAACCCTAGAGAGTTCTCTCTAAATTTTTTTATCTTTTCAGAATTAGGGTTTTCCCCTCTTCATCTTCTAAAAATTAAGGTTTTCTCTCATCTCTAAATCAAGATCCAGGGCACCTAAGCGCGCTTCAGGGAAAGAGGCAGCCACTCCTCTAAAGTGGCCTAAGCCACTTCGACCGTGGCCACTTCAACAGTGGAATGTTTGATCGCTGGTAAGGGTTCACCCCTTTTCTTCATCTTTTTTAGAGTCTCGATCTCTAGGGATTTAGCTTCCCTCTGCCGTACTCTGATGAACTCAGAGAGTTCGCCTCCCTTGTACAAACTTAGGGAGTTTGCCTCCCTCGGGTGAACTAAGGGAATTTGCCTCCCTTGAGCGAGTCGAAGGTGTTCGCCCCCTTGGGCAAAGCTAGGGGGTTCGCTTCCCTGGGCTAAGCTAGGGGTTCGCCTCTTACACCTAGACGGCGTGAATGGTGTAATGCTAATCAAATGTGAAAATGTGACATAAATGAATAATGCAAACGATCAACTCAAATCAAGAAGTGAAGTCAGATTCCCAATTAAGGGCTCTAGAACTTCTCCTCTATATTCCTCTAGATTAAGAGTTGAGGTGCTCAATTGCCTTCTTGATTGTAAGAGGAAAATCGAAAAGCATGAATGATGCAAGCATTGTATAGCTAGTGTAATGAAAATAAAACACAAGTTTAAGCAATAGAGATAGTAAGAGAGAAAGCAATCACAAACACAAGAAATTTGTTTCGAGGTTCGAGTAATTCGCTCTACGTCCCCGCCTTCACCGAGTGCAGAATTTCTACTATCCACTTAGGATCTTTTACAAAGGAGCTACAATGGTCTACACAAGAGCCAAAGTACACAACTCCAATCTTCAATCTTCTACGCAAAAGGTCGCACAAAACTAATGAAATTTACAAGCTCTTAGACCACAAAGATCAGAAACCCTCACTTTAAAACTTTCTATAGTATGGAATGAGAAATGAAGCTCAAGAAGTTTGTATGAGAGAAAATTCAGTTGAAATGAATAAATTTGAGAGCTTCAAACTTATAGAAATTGATTTGAAATTGAGATCTCTTGAAACTTGAAAAGTAGAAAATTTTCAAACTTTTCTCTTTAATAAAACTTGATTTTTCTTCAAAAATTGTTGTATAATCCTCTACAAATGAATCACATATGTGGGCAATAGGTAAAAGTCATTAGAGGAGTGAACTAGGGTATTAGAAGGGCGATTAGACCCTAAAATTGCAAAAATATACGTTAGAGAAAAGTCAAAAATCTAGCAGATTTAAAACTTGCCGTTATTATAGCAGAGATAGTTTGTTGGTCGATCGGCTGGTCGACCGCACGGCCCAGTTCAAAAACTAGTCGTTGCCAATCAATCGACCGATCGGTCGATTGAAACAAACAAAGAGTACTGACAGAGAAACGGTCGACCGATCGGTCCACCGAAATGCTAAATATGGACAACCAAGGTTTGGCGGTCAACCGGTCGGTCGGTCGGTCGATAAACGTGCACAAACAAGCTATGCACAAATGGTCGACCGCCTGGTCGATAGGAGCTGTGCATTTACAGTGCACATAGGACTGTCGAACGGTCAATCGATCGACCTACCTCAAAAACTATTTTTAAGATAGGTTTTGAAATAGAACTTATTTTTAAATAATATATATGTTTAAAATATGTTTTGACAACACAAAGGCTATAAGATGCATGATTGAAAACATAATATATATGGAAATATAAACCAAGTATCAATAACCATTTTCTAAATACCAAACCCAAAAACTATATACGAAAACTTGTATTGTGTGAATGTGATCTTAAGCATCAATTCAACACCCAATACTTAAACATTTTAATTTCTTACATAGGTTCTACATGTCTTCAAGGAATCTTCAAGTGAGTCTCTCCAAAAATTCATTTTTGATCGTCTGAGCTTGATTCCCATCCATGAGTGAACTTTAGCCAATGAGGAGTATGTGGATGACATACTCCTCACTGGCACTTCCACTCAAATATGTCAGGCTATCATAATTGCTTTGGGCAATCTCTTTCCAATCAAGGATTTAGGTGATGCAAAATATTTTCTCGGCTTCAAGCTCCAACGAACAAATGATACTTTGTATATTACTCAAACAAAGTATATAGTTGATCTTCTTCGATGAGCAAAAATAGATGGAGCCAAACCTTCCTCCACTCTCATTTCTACAAGTTTGAAGCTAGATAACACCTTTGGGGATATTCTGTCTGATCTATTTTAATTTGTTCACTTGTTGGAGGTCTACAATATCTTACGTGGGCACGACCAGACATCTCATTATCAGTAATCAAATATGTCAATTTTTGAAGAAACCCAGAACCCATCATATTATTGCAGTCAAAAGAATCATGTGATATCTCAAGGATATCGTAACATGGGCCTAGTCTATAGGCGAAGCATCCTTCACCTCAATGTTTTTGTTGATGTCGATTGGGTAAGCTCCTTCCATGATCGGAGATCAACAACTGGTTACTGTATTTATTTTGGATCCAATCCTATATCATGGTCAGCAAAGAAACAACACACCGTAGCACGGAGCTCCACAGAAGCCGAATATCAAGGCTTAGCATACACAGCCGTATACCACTAATATCTCCTCTCACTCTTCATTGTGACAATTTAAGTGCACTAGTCATTGCCACAAATCCAGTTTTCCACGCCCGGACAAAGCATGTTGAAATCGACTACCACTTTATTTGAGAACTAGTTCTTCTCAAACACCTCTCTCTTCGATATCTCTGCACCAAGGATCAAACAACATATATCTTCACCAAGCCACTCTCCTCTGGTTTCATAATCTTTTTAACAAACTTTTCCTGTGCAATTGCCAGTTCAGTTTGAGATAATAGCAAGACAACTCATCATTGACTCAAAATTCAACATGTGAACACTATGGTCCTGCAAATAAGGAAGCCAGCTCATCATTGACTCAAAATTTAACATGTGGACAACATGCTCTTATAAATATAGAAGCTAATAGCCAGACTCCAAATATAAAAGTTGTCATCTATTGTATCTCTAAGATTAGTGTACTAATTTAGTTAAATGTGCTAATCTTCTACTTGTTGTTCTCTATATAAAGAGCACTGCTCCATTATATTTCATGGAGAAAAATATTGAAATAAAATAAAGCCTTCCGATTCCATAAGTATTTTTTTTATATACCAAATTCGTGCAGGCCCCGTGACAACTGCCCACTAAGCTTGAAGAATACCGAAAGCTCTCTCAACGTCTTTACGATAAGCCTCATGTGCACGAGTGAATGATTGTTGTTTGGATTCTGCGGCGCAGAAAAAGCTTGAATCAAAGTCGACCACTTAGGATAGATACTATCTGTAAGATAATATCCTCGATTGTATTGTCTTCCATTAACAGAAAAATTCACATTTGGAGCACGACCCTCAAGAATATCATTGAAAAGATCTGACCTGTAAAGCACATTTAAATCATTAGCAGCACCTGACATTGCAAAGTAAGCATGCCAAATCCAAGTATCATATGATGCAACTGCTTCGAGGATGATGGTTGGATGACCTTTGTGACCACGATATGTACCATGCTGAGCAACTGGGCAATTTTTCCATTGCCAATGCATACAATCCAAGCTCTCGAGCATGCCTGGAAATCCCTGCTTATTTGCTTTACTCAGCAGCCTAAAAAGGTCTGCATTCGTGGGGCTCCAAAGTTAATCATCTCCGTAGATGTTGTTGACTGCATGACAGAAATTCATGCAAGATGCCCTAGATGTAGTTTCTCCTATTTTCAAATAGTCGTCGTTCAAATGTGCAGGTGTTTCGTATGCAAGCGTGCGGAGTCCTAGTGTAGTCAGGTTTCTGCAGGAAGTATTGATCATGTTGGACAACCTCTGCCATAATCTTCATGAACAATGACTTCCTCATCCGAAACTTGTTTCAGAAATCTGAAGGTGGATGCACAGGACGGTTAGCAAAATAATAACGCATAAGCCCATCATGAGCACTTACCCGATCTCTAGGTTTACAGATACGGCGTGAGGATGTACCTCGTAATTGGGTTGTGATACTTCAGCCTCCATTCTCTGAAACACATCGTAGCAACCCACCATCATCGTGTGGCCAACATTGTCTACCTGATAAATTAGATTATCATTCTCTTCTTCAGCCATTGTTGAGAAAATAAAAAGTGTTTGGGAATGAATTCTGGAAATAACCTTTCGAAGGTATTGAATCTGAGAGTTGAGTGATTGTATTAAAATAATAGAGATGGAATTTATAAAGAACTGATGAGATAAGAGATAACGATCCAACGCCTGCAATTAAGATAAGAAAATTCAATCTGACGATTGGTATCAGAGATTAGATTTTCTGATGATGATATCTTATCCATAAATATAAGATGAAATCCTAAGTTTTGAGATTTTTTGGATTTTTTGATTTAATTAAATCAGAGATAAGATTTTCTGATGATCACATCCTATCCATAGCGATAAGATGAAATATTATTTTTTTGAAATTTGAATTTAATTAAATCAGAGATAACGTTTTTTAATGATGACATCCTAGTCATAAAGATAAATGAAATGACCCCACAATATCAGAAAATAATTGAGTCTAAATCAGAATGGAAAAAAAAATAATCAATGTTTTGCTATTCATAATTACTGTTTAAAAAAAGTAGTTCAGAATTTGTTTATTTTTTAGTCGATTTGTTCACAATTTTTTTAAGATAACATAAATAATAATTAAATTACAAAATTTAACACTTGAAAAATTTTAACACATAATCAAATTAATCAAGTTCAAAGTTTTAGAGAATAAAAAATAGAGTCCACGCCATTGGTGATAGTAAAATACAGAGACACTCATGAGTTTCTATTTTTGAGTGGAGGAGACTCTATTTTATACGTAGAGAGTCAAAAATAGAGTCCCCATTGCTCTTACAATAACTCTAACCCTAATTCTTTCCTAGTCCTTTCTATAAACTCCTAACTTTGTGTTCCCAACTCATGCAATCAAATAAGGCCTAAAGTCTAATCCTAACTCCACTTGCCAAAACACAGCCTACACATTGTGGGAAACTCCTCTCAAACTTTCACAAAGATATCCACAAGCAAAGTATAAAACTTTAACCATGGAAAAAGCTTGGTTAAACCAAGATTCAAACCATGCCAAATTTGGGTTTGAACCCCAGCCTATTCCTGCCCCCAGCCTCCACCAGCACCTAGAATTTTTTGTACTTCGGTTGGTGAGCTGAGTCCAATGAGAAGAGAGAGGAAAAGAGTTGGTGGGAGAAAAAAAAATTAGAGAGAGATTCAGAGATCGAACTTTTCCAAAATCCCAACTCTCCATTTTTCCTATTCAAAATCCTCCGCCTACCGCTCTCAAAACAGAGCGAGAGTTAGAGAGAGAGATGAAGGTAATAGAGAAGATTAAGGAGGCGGTTGAGGGAAATGGGAGGACCGTGTTCTCCTTCGAGTTCTTTCCGCCGAAGACGGAGGAGGGTGTCGAGAACCTGTTCGAGCGAATGGATCGGATGGTGGCCCACAACCCCACCTTCTGCGACATCACCTGGGGCGCCGGCGGGTCCACCGCCGACCTCACCCTCGACATCGCCAACCGCATGCAGAACATGGTCAGTGCCGGATCCAGATCCGATAACGATGCAATATGCTTCCTTTAAGTCTCTAGATCTGGGTCTTGTTTTTGGCTTCTGCTGACTTGTTTGCTTACTGAGGTGAAATTTCTTGATTCTGTTCTGACTTTGCTTAGCGGCGGCGAGATCTGGATGGGTCTTGCTTTTACTTCTTTTGACTTCTTGCCACCGGTCTTCTTTAGTCACTGATTCCTGTTTTGGAAAGAAATTAATTTCTTTGAAATTGTTGATCGTTTCTTGATTCCGTTCGTGTAAGGTCCGGATCTGCATTAATGAAAAGAAATGGAATCTTGGATCTACTTTTGGTTAGAATTATGAACTGTTTGTTGTTGTAGATCTGAGGAGAGACGATGAATGTGTATTCTTGGAGTCTTTAAGTAGTCAACTTTTGTCAAATTGGACTAGTTTTGAGAGTATTCGAGGTTTGAATCGGCAGTGTTGTACGAAGAGAGGGGATAAGTGAAGATCTAGACTTCAGGCAAACACTTTAGAGTGATTGACTTGCTAAAACGAATAATAGGTTAATAATTAGGTAAGATACACAATGTTTCTGCTTAAAAGTAGAAACACTACTCAACATATGACGAATGAAATTGAAGGGCCTTTTCCTTCTGCCGTTTAGTTTTAAAAAGATTTACTCTTTTTGGCAATTTTCTTTAACTGAAGCGGCGAAGCCATTGTTCTGAAATCGGAGTAACTTTTATAATTTTGTGATACTTTTTTTAGTTCAAGTTGAAAATATTTATAAATTAAATTGAGAAGAAATGGAGAAAAATGAAAAGATGCATCATGAGATTGATGGTGATCTTGCATTAGAAACATACACTTTTCCAGTAATTATGTTTTATAACGAGTTATTTCTTCTCGTAATTTCCAGGGAAAAGTTCAAAATAATACGACAGAATAGCATAATCTAATTAGAGTCTGTTACATCTTTAGGAATCTAGTGGGACAATATAAGAAGATCAAGTAAAAATGGCAATTAAATTGTCTAGATTCCAAAATTATGACTACTTAAATGTGAAATCTAGCTTATAACAAATATACTTTATTTCTCCCTTTGCAGATATGTGTGGAAACGATGATGCACTTAACGTGCACAAACATGCCTGTCGAGAAGATTGATCATGCTCTTGAGACCATCAAGGCTAATGGAATTCAAAATGTTCTGGCTCTTAGAGGGGACCCTCCTCATGGCCAGGATAAGTTTGTGCAAGTTGCTGGTGGATTTGCTTGTGCCCTTGATTTGGTAAGCGTCTTCTGTATCATTAGAATGTTTACTGATTAACAATTTTCTATCTATTAAGTTGAAGTTACTGATATCAACATAAATGCGCACTTTGGTCATGTCTATTGGAACCTTAGTTTCCTAATATATTTTCCTTCTCAAGCATATGTGTAGGAGCTTTTTCATGAGAATATTTACTTGCCCAAGCTAATGCCCTTTTTTATAATATAATGGAATATTTTCCGATTTGCCTACAGTTTAGGAATTCACAATTCGTATAGTTCTTGTATCATGTTGACAGCCAATTAGAGAAATCTATTCAAGCAATTTGTGGACCCTTCTTGACTCAGTTAATCCCATTTTTTGTTGAGCCAACGGTCGAATGATGACTATAAATACTAATTTTATAAATATCCAGTTTTCCTGTCATTTTTAGCATTCCTCTAATATTTGGTTTATTTGTGTTATCAGAATTTTGTGATAATACTATGATATAATTCTTTTCCATAGATCACCTAGAGGGGGAGGGGGTGAATAGGTGACTAGCTAATCAAATACAAAACTAATGCGGAATTAAAACTAATTATGCAAACTATAATTTATTAAGCAAACACACAAAGTATAACACAAGAGTGTAGTCGGATTCCTGGTGAAGGGTTCTAGACTATCTCCTCAAGATTCCTCTAGATTAAGAGTTGAGGTGTCACTATGGCTCTCTTGGTTGAATACAAGTGTGAGCAAACAATTCCAAGTATATATCAATTAAGCACAAGGAATATCAAGCAAGTAAAAGATATAAACAATAAGCACATGTAAGATATAAAACACAAGTGAGAGAGAGAGATGAGCAATCGCAAACACGGGAGATTTGTTTCGAGGTTCGAGCACACTCGCTCTACGTCCCCGCCTTCAATACTATGAAGGATTTTCACTAAAACGATCCCGCAAGATCACCCGGTGCCGCAACACCTACAACGGGTTCACACTAGAACTCTTGGACTCACAAGTCTCTCACTTGTTCCCGCAAGAACAACACAATACGAACACACAAGTTCGCTGAGGTCGCACCTCTACAACACTCTCCAATACAAGGGGGTGGAACACTTGTAATCACTTCTTTTGATCACAAAAACAACTCTTACTAACAAAACTCCTATAAGATAGATATGACAATGAAAAGCTTAAGCTTGTGTGAGAAAAACTTGGATAGATTTGAAAGTGAAAAACTCAATAAAGCTTTTGATAAAATCAAGAGATTCACTTTTGAAAAGCTCCTTTTGATTTAGAAATGAAAGCTCTAAAATCTTGTTGAAAAACTTCTGTGGAAGATAAGAAAATAGTTCTAGAAAACTCTCCCAAAAAATCTTACTCAAAATTAGCCCAAAACACCCCAATATATAGGCTACAGAAAACTAGCTGTTGGGGGCCAGATTGGCCTGTCGGTCGACCGGCCGATGGTCATATTTATGATCATTGGGGTTATCAGTCGACCGCATCCAGGTCTTGACCTGTCGGTCGACCGAGGCAAGAACCAGAGAGCAGTTAGTCGACCAGATCCAGAGAGTAAACTCTTTGGACTCTTTGGATCGATCGACCGGCCCTCAAGCCAAGGCTTGTAACGTTGCCTGTGCACATCTGTCAACTGCGCAGTCGACTGACTTCTGGTTGTGTCGACCGGTCGGTCGACCGCCAGAAGCCCAGGTCTGGGTTTTTAGAGATTTAAAACCTGGTCTTTTGAAACCCATAAAATTTTATTAAATTCCATAAAAATTCACAAAAATAAGTTCATTGAAATACTTTGAAATCCAAATATGTGTGATCAAAAATCAACACATATCACAAACATATTGAACTATTTTTGCGATAAAGAATTTCAGCCTTAAATCAAAATCTATATTTTTCAAAATTAAACTTCAATTGGAAAAATGATTTTTCAAAACTTATTCAAATACAAAAATAAGATATTTTAAACACTTTTGAAGCTTAGTGTGTATGGATATGACCCAATACACATATAGGATGAAATATCTATGTTTTTGACAATTAAGCTCTAAAATAAAGTTTTGATTTAAACAAAACTCAGGCACATGATATAGAAACATCAAATAAGTTTTTCTAAATATTTGAACCATCAATGTGTATAGATGAAATTCAAAACATATATAAAATATGTAAACTTGTTTTGATGAACTCTATTCATGAAACATAAAGATATCTTCTTTGAAGCTCAAAACAAAAACAGTATTTTCAAAAACTAAAACTATTCTTATGAAAACACATAAATTTTGTGTGTCTGTATATGAGATTGAGCAATTCACAACTAATCTATCTTTTACATTTTATCTAAAACACAAAATCTTAAGCACTTACAAATATAACACAATTCTTGAAAAACTTCTCTTGAAAATCATCTTCTCCATCTTGACTTGGTCCAAACCTTTATTCAGCGAGTTAGACTCCTTTTGAGTACTTGATGTGACCTTGATGCGCGAGCTCTTAAATCAATACGTGCTAGCTTCAAAATTTGACTTTGAATCTTTTGTTGAAGTTAAACACCGACTAAGATCCTGATTAAATATCTGAAACTAAATGAACACAAGATCATTAGTACTATAACTACATGAGTTAATCATCATCAAAATTAGAGTGATGGGCCTTTGTGCCAACATTTTCCACCTTCATCTTTGGGGATTTGCCTCTGTTTTTCTGTTTTTCTGTTTTTCTACTTAAATGTGAGTATTGTAATTGGTCTGCAGGTGCAGCACATGCGAGCTAAGTATGGTGACTACTTTGGCATTACTGTTGCTGGCTACCCAGGTATGGTTTCTTGATGGCATTCTCAACGTGCCATTTTCATTATTTTTTCCAACATGATGTCTCAGACATTGCGTCGTCTAATAAGACGCCCCCCTTCCATCTCAGAGGCACACCCGGACATGATAGACTCCACTGGAGTTGCAACCTTAGAAGCCTACAGCAATGATCTTGCTTACTTAAAGAAAAAGGTATATTAGCATCTGGTTTAATACATGATAGAATGTTTCTTCTTACCTAATTAAGCAAATATTTGTTACATGTAGTATGTTGATGATAGCTTGGTTGTTTACTGTTTTTCATGATCAAACAGTTTAGCACGAGAGCATGTTGCTTTCTTGTATTATGGCATCCTACACTCTAATCATGTGTGTGTGTGTGTCTGTCTGTGTGTGTGTGTCTGCGCGCGTGGGGGTGCGTGCGTGCGTGCGTGTGCGTGCGTGCGTGCGTGCGTGTGTGTTAGAATCTTCTACAATGCAAATAAAAATGCTTCTATGCACACTAAGATGAAGGAACCCAATTTTTTATAGTCCACAGTACCATTATTAATTTATGAACAGTTGACCGATTCAAGCAATTAAATAATATAAATGTAATGTGCTCAGAGAATGCATTGTGCAGCTCATAGGAGAGTCAAGTGGATGACAATAAGTCAAGGCATTCATGCTGTTATATGCCAATTTATTCATTTCTAGCTGCTAAATTTTCTCAATCAAGTAAGATAATAACTAAAACTTCTAGCACCTTCCCTATGTTACAAGAGAAGGCTACTATATTTAAGTTTCCCTAATGAGTAGCTAGAAATTCTGAAAGACCATTTCCTATGTCAAGCACATGCACCAGTTTTCGTAAAATTTCAGAACTCTGTTGAGCATATCTGTGGTAACCTTGGTGATGTGGATTTTGTAGATGGTATTATTAGGATGTTATACTGATGATAATGGTGGTGAAAAATATTATTCCAGGAACATTGTCAGTGACACTTTACCAGTGGGGTTCTGTTGCAAAGATTTGTACTTTGACAAGCGAGAAGGTGGTCCAACTTGTGGTGGTGCTGTTGCTAGTGGTTAGAGAGTTACTATGATTACCATTTTTCCGCCGACATTCTGCAATTGGAAGATGTGTATAGTTTGATTTGTAGGCTGAGACTAGTGATATGATTAGTGGTATTGTCTGTTTGATGATTAAGTTGGTTATGCCAATGACATCGACAATGTTGTATGATCTTTTATAATGCTGGTGAATTTTTGTGATAGATTGTTGCCATCTAATTGTGATCCTGCTGCCCAACAGCTAATAGTGACATACTGTATATGAACTATGCAAGATTTTAAGATTTTTTGCTGGTTTGTCTACTGTGTAACCTTCCAGATTCAGATGTATTTGTCTATTTTATGCATAAATGTACCATTGCAAACTATGATAAATATGATACTGTAGTTAGAGGCCAACTAATCTCCTTTTGGGTCACCCGATGATGCACTGAGAGATGTAGTTTTCCAAACAAATCATTGATTCTTTACTATGCAACTGCTTAAATATCACAATTGTACTCCTTTTCTTTTCCATTCATTCTAATATGATACTAAATTCTTTCCTTTCTCTCTCCATCTATTGCAGGTGGATGCTGGTGCCGATCTTATTGTCACCCAGCTGTTCTATGATACTGATATTTTTCTTAAGTTTGTGAATGACTGTCATCAAATTGGGATTACTTGCCCAATTGTTCCTGGCATTATGCCTATTAATAACTATAAAGGATTTTTGCGCATGACTGGATTTTGCAAAACTAGGGTAAGCTCTATTTTCCCAGATTTTTTAATCGATTATTGAGCTTATTATTTTCAGATTGGAATAAAAGACTCCGGCTGTAATGTACATAATATATAATTATTATATAAATAATTAGATGAGCACCTAAAAAAGAACAAAAACAAAATGTAAAATCAATCCCACAACCACAACCAACTCCAACTCCAACATAGCATAAAATCTTCATTATTCTTGCTATCAATCCCACAAACCAACTCCAACATAGCATAAAATCTTCATTATTCTTGCTATTTCGATGTTGTCACCCTTTATACTTTCAATATTCTGCATATTTTATTGTTCTCTTTTATATTTTTCTTCTTAGCATGGCCTAAGAACTCAAAATTGGAATGATAACAAATGACTGTTATTTGATTCAAACCAACTGATTTATGGATGTAGAGCACAAGTTTAACTTAGAATTCCAGGGATAAGTAGAAGCTATACTAAATACAGATCTTTGTTGTTCAAAAAAAAGAATATAGATCTTCAGGTCATAAAATTGAATATTTCATTTGATTTGTGCTCTAACTGTTCAAATTTGTTCTTAAACATAATACCTGTTAATGTTTGTTGGCGTATTATCTCATTCGACAGATGTTGCATTCGACATATTCCAACGAGAACAAGCGGAAAGCCTGTATCACAATATTGTAGAGCATATAATTATTGCTTTCTTTTTACATAATATAATTCGGGTTGTTTGAAGTTTTTTTTCTTGAGGATACTTGATAATGGATCGACTGTTTAACTGCAGATTCCACCTGAGGTCACAGCTGCTCTTGAGCCAATTAAAGATAATGAAGAGGCTATCAAAGCATATGGAATTCACTTGGGGACTGAAATGTGCAAAAAAATTCTAGCTCATGGGATAAAAACATTGCATATGTACACACTAAACATGGAGAAGTCTGCATTAGCCATATTAATGGTGATGCTCTGTTTGGCATCATGTACCTGTGTTATAAATATCATTGATGTTACTAAAGATCTTTTTTTTTTGGGTAGAATCTTGGATTAATTGAAGAAGCTAAGGTCTCAAGGTCCTTGCCATGGAGGCCTCCGGCAAATGTTTTCCGTGTTAAAGAAGATGTTCGACCAATTTTCTGGTACTCCTTCAAATTATATGGCTGTTGAAGTTTGAATTCTATCCAACAATTTGGAATTGGAATTTCTGTTGTTCTGAATTATTTTTGGACTTCGACTTAGGGCAAATCGTCCAAAAAGCTACATCTCGAGGACTCTAGGTTGGGATCAATACCCACGTGGGAGGTGGGGCGATTCTAATAACCCATCATATGGAGCACTTAGTGACTACCAGGTAATTTGCTATTATTCAAAATGCCCTCCGGTCGGCGTCTACAACTATTCAACATAAATCTCACATCGATGTTTTGTTGTCTAAAAATGCTAGTTTTGTTGAAAGTTTGAAACAAGTTTTCTTTCAAACTATCAAAGAAGATTTATCTATCAAAGAAGATGTATCGTTCTTAGCATATGAGAATCTAAATATCCTTGTATCATGTCTTGCCCCAAGCGAGGATTTCTGAGATCACACATCCAAAAATTGCTTTGGCCCAGCATGCTTAGTTATATATGTTTTACATGGTTCCTCTCTCAAATAAGCTAGCTGTGATTTATTCTTGAATTGATGGAAACTATTATATACAAGAGATGTTCCTAATAATATGTATTCCATGTATTTATCATACCCCCTAAGTGAATTGTTGCACATGGGATATGCATTAGGAAAGCCTTGGTAGTTGGTATACAATAATTCTATGAACTCAAGAATTAATTGTGGTAGCACTTTTTAGGAAGAAACCATGGAAAAAGTATACAGTCACGGGCGAAGAGCCAGGGGACAAGCAGGGGCACTTGTCGCCACCGCCGCTGCTCCCCTCCTCCAAGCCCCAACCCCGCGCCTAACTCAATACCTGCTAATATTTGGTGATTATTACCATTTCTACACTTATTGCCCCCTCTTTCCCTCATATTTGGGCTCCATTCATTGCATGATATGTTATTGCCACATTTTTTGGGAACACCCAAGATAACACCCATCTATGTTGCACGGACACGGCAACATTAAAATGAACACGACACTCGGACACATGACGAGTTCTTAAAAATCCACATGAAACGTGTATCGGACACATGTGTTGGATACTTTTCGGATACGACATGGCTCCATGATATAAATGTACATGCTAGATAGGCACCCATAAATGATATATACCCTTGTGGGTCTTATGTGCACCAGCAACCAAGTTTGAAGTATTTCTATTACAAATCAGGCTATCTTATCCAATAAGGCACATCAAGCTCTTTAACCATGTCACATAATATATTCCCACTTTGTAAATTCATCTCATAAATAAGTATGCTTTGCAGAAGGAACTTTTATCACACTCAAGTGTGTAATTTGGATGTAATTTCTTTTACATGAATTAAGCCTTGTGTACCTTGAATTTTCAAATCCAATAGTATTTTTACTGATGCGACAGGGATTTCTAAATTTTGAAGATGGCTAATCAGATTGCCACGGCTTTAAGTTTGCCCAAAATTGTAAAGTTCAAATGCGAAATATAACTAATGAATATTTACCAATCACAATTTTGGATATTGACCTTGGAGTTCCGGGGGATAACACTTCAAAGCATACAATTTTTTTTACTTTTCAAATTTATTATAAATATTGTGTTTACTATATCCATAATGAGCTCATTTTTTGTGTAAACACTGTTTTTGGATATGAATTAAATAGCTTCCATAGTATAGTGTGTTGCCCCTATTGAACAAAATCCTGGCTCCTCCACTGTAGTATTGTCAAGTGTCCTTGCATAAAAGCAATTTCTAGATGGGTAGGTGACCTGATAGGAATCCCTCTAGGAAGTCCTTAATTGGGGCGTGACATTTCTAGCTGGTTACAGCTAAGTTTCCGACACTGTTTTCTCCTTCACAATAGTTGGTATGATCTTAATATTAGCACATTTTTGGGGTAATGGTTGGCTAAACCAACATATTTCAATATTAAGAATTTAATAGAATGATTTCCACTATAAAAGGGTTGTAAACTATGGTTTCAAATATCGACTAATTGTGATATGTTTTGGCAATATCATATCGGGTTTTGAGGTACCCGATATGATATTAACCTTATAATATGAGGGCCGGTATGACTGATATTGATGATATTGATATAGAAACCATTAGCTAATATCGATAACAACACCAAGATTTTAAAAACATGTTATAAACAAAACAGTTGTAATTACCATAATCATAAAGATAGTTTTGTGCGTTCAAGATAAAACAAAAACCTCTAAGATGTAAAACCCCTCTGGAGTATACAAAGGAGTCCTTTTACGTCCTTGTCATAAACACACTAGCAATGCTTGTGGTAGGAACTCACTCCAATCAAGGTGCTAAATAGACACAACGATCCCCGCTCTACATATGCCAAGCTGTTGATCCTTTTACTATCTGGGTAATAAGCCAAAACTTGGCAATAGTCCATCCGGCTTTTGTCATTATCGAGTGAAATTAAAACCGAATGTAGATAACACCCATCCATGTTCTCACTGCAATTACGATTGTAAAGAGGTTGTGAGTCTACTCCGACCTTTTGAGACACATTGCAGTACTGGCACCCTGATTGCTAATGACAATAGTATCGAAATCTGCTCTACCAAATGATAGTGATGTCCAACTCACTGCAACTCATGTCAGCCCATACTCCTTGCTCCAGCATTCAATTTCTATGTCACAAAGTAAAGCAAAAAATAACTTTGAATCACAATACACATGAGTTTCTCATGGACAAAATGGAATAAGTCATGAATTGAGAGAAAATCAAATCGTTTCGGGTTTGACCCGGGTCGACTCGGCGCCCGTGAATCCCAACTTAAAGGGACAGAGTGAGAGAGAGAGATCAGATTTATCTCTCTCTCACGCTGCCCCCTCCCTCTCGCCTTCTGCAGCAGCGAAGGAACCCCCCCGCGTCGCCGTCGCCGTCGATCCTCACCCTCGCAGGTACCTCTCCCTCTCTCTCCCTCTCTGTCTCCGTCTCTTTCCCTCTGTGTCTCTCTCTCTGTCGGACTCTCTCCCCCTCTCCCTCTCCCTCTCAGTCTCTCTCTCTCTCTCTCAGAGTCTCTCTCCCTCACCCTTTCCCTCTCTCTGTGTCTCTCTCTGTCCTCTCTCCCTCTCTGTCTCCGTCTCTCTCCCCCTCTCCCTCTCCCTCTCTGTCGCACTCTCTCTCCCTCTCCTTCTTAGTCTCTCTCTCCCCCTCCCTCTCCCTCTCTGTCTCTCTCTCCCTCTCTACCTCTCTATCTTCGTCTCTCTCTCCCCCCTCTGTGTCTCCCTCTCTCCCTCTCTGTCTCCGTCTCTCCCCCCCTCTGTGTCTCCCTCTCTCCTTCTCTGTCTTCGTCTCCCTCCCTCTCTGTTCCTCTCTCCCCCTCAGTTTCTCTCTCCCCTCAGTCCCTCTCTCTTCCTCTGTTTCTCTCTCCCCTCAGACCCTCTCTCTCCCCCTCAGTTTAATTTATTTGAGTTTAATGTTGTTTTAATTTAGTTAATTTTAGTTTTAATTTAATTTAATAGATAATTTTTTAAAATTTCAGTATGGCTCTAAAGCAACGCGATATTGGATGGGAATATGGTACCCCTGGTAGAAAACTTGTGAAGTGTGATTATTGTGGGAAACAAGTCCATGGTGGGGTGGTATCACTAGATTGAAGCAACATATAGCACATGTACCCGGTCAGGTGGAAGGATGCTTGCGAGTATCAAAAGAGGTATCTCAGATAATGAGATCTTTCTAAAGGTAGTAAAGAAAGAGCGGTCATAAAATCCAAAAAAGAGCGACTTATGAGATCTTTAAGTGAGGAAGATTTTTATGATGTAACCGATAAAGATTCTGATAATGAAATTGAAGAAGTTGGTGGTTTAAAAGGAGTTGAAAGAAGACAACTAAAACAAGTTATGAAAGAAAGTCGTGAAATGACTTAGAGATCGGCAGAAGGAGTTAATATTGGTGGCAATAGTTCGCAGCCTTTAGGATCAGGGAGCAATCATGGATTGCTTCGAAGTATGACTATGAGAGAAGCTGAAATTCTAGCTCGTGGTATTGATCCTTACATATTCCCAACAAAACAGAAATCAATCAAAAGCATGTTCTCAACTGAGAATATTAAAATGGTTAGAAAATTTATGGCGAAATTCTCACTACAATGCAATACCATTCAATGCAGCTGATAGCGGTTCTTACTACCAAGTCATGATTAATACTATTGCGAAGGCAGGCCCAGGTGTAAAAGGCCCTACAGGGTACCAGATTGGCAATCTATATTTAGAGGAGGAAATGAAAGAAATTGAAATATATATTGCTTCAATAAAAACAAAATGGCTGCAGTATGGTTGCACGATCATGTGTGATGGATGGAGTTCTCAGAATAGAAAGCCTATTGTTAATTTCATGATTTATTGTGATAGAAGCATGATCTACCATACTTCTGTTGATACTACTAATATCTCGAAGGCTGCTGATTATATATTCTCGCTAATGGATAAAGTTATTGATGAAGTTGGTGAAGAAAATATCGTGCAGGTTGTAACAGAAAATGAGGCAAGTTTCAAAGCAGCTGGTCACATGTTGATGGAGAAGAGAACATTTGTTTTGGTCTCCCTGTGCAGCACATTGCATTGATTTGATGCTTGAAGATATTGGCTCTGTGAAATCAGTCAAGGAGACATTAGATGATGCTAAGATGATCACATCATTCATTTACAATAGCCTCAAAGTGATGAATTTAATGAAGCTATTTACAGAGATATAGATTTGTTGAGACCAGGTATAACACGGTTTGCCACCGAGTTTATTTCTATTGAAAGCCTTATTCGCTATGAGTAAGATTTGAAAAGAATGTGTACGACTACCGAGTGGCGTGAATTCAATAAGGAAAAGAGTAGAAGAAGTGTGCGAGATAAGGTTTCTAATCTCATTCTGACTGATCGGATAAGAGGTTCAAAACATTATGGATCATCTTGTTAGAGTCTTGAAGATAGTGGACCAGGACAAGAAACCTACACTATCTATTATATATGAAGCTATGGATAGAGCAAAATTGGCTATAAAGGCATCAAATAAGAACTGGAAGAAGTACTGGGATATCATTGATAGAAAATGTGAGGGACAATTGCATACACTTGCATGCTGCTGGTAATTCATTTGCCAGAAATCATATTTGTTGACTAGAAATTGAAACTGTCATATCATAACAATCATGTACTTACATTATTGCAGCATATTTTTTAAATCTAGCACTCCAATATTTAAAAAACTTTTCTACACATCCAGAAGTGAGAAATGGATTAAAGGATGTCATTAAAAGATTGGAGCCAGATTTGAATAAATAAGTAAGAGCTATTAATGAGGTAATAATAATTTATTTATTTATCGATATAATGTTATGCAAATATTAACGCTTGTGATGTGTATTCTCACAGATAAAATTATTTGTGGATGGAGTTGGAGAAGTTGAAAGCTCACTAACTAGAAAACCAGTGCAACAATCTCTTCCAGCTGATTGGTGGATTAATTATGGCGAAGAAGCTCCCAATCTGCAGAAAATTGTCATCAAAGTGTTAAGCCAAACATGTTCATCGGGTTGTGAAAGAAATTAGAGCACGTGGTCGCTGATTCATACAAAATTGCCGGTTGGCAATGAACAAGTTGCATAAACTAGTATTTTTGCATTACAATATGCGGCTGCGAGTAAGAAACTTGACATGCAAAAGCGACACTGATGATTATTACAACCCAATTGATCTGAACAATATTTTCAATGATAATATTTTGGATGAGTGGATTCGTGAGGGAGAACAACCGATATCACCACCAGATGACTTAGGTTGGTTGGATAAGGTATTCGTCGTAGTGACGAAAGTGACGGTGATGATGGTGACAGCGGTGATGGTGACGGCGGTGATGATGATGGCGGTGATGACGGCGGTATGGTGGTGATGGTGGTAATGATGAAGAGACTCATGGTATTGGTGGAAGCCAACGAGGTGGTGCTTTAACATCGGATTCAGAATATTATGCCACACAAGATACAAATCATGGATGCCGGGCGGGGATTTCGCAACAGCGTAGGCATTTGGATCGGTTGGTCGATTTCAGTTTTAGCGATGATTATTCGAGTGGACATGATAACTACTCACATGGTCATCATAGTCTTGAAGGTCATTTACAGGGGGATTAGATTTGACATCTGGCCAATATTCTGGAACTGATTATTCTAGCACTGGTGAATATTCTACTAGCAGTACTGAAATCGAGATTTTGGGTATTATCACCATGGAGCTGATATTGCACAACCCCTACCGCCATATTACTCTGATAGTGGATCCTCTGGCCAATCATCTCAGCCTACAGGATCTCACCCACAAACATATTATTATCCTTATGGAAACTATATGCCTGGTTTCTATACTTATCGCGGGGATGATAATGATGATTTTGTGCTTCCTCATAATTCAATGTGGAAAGGACTATATTAGCAGGTACTTGTGAATTATTTTGTGCAATTTACTATATTATGCATGTATTTTGATATTTTTCTACCGACGACGCTTGTATTTATGCTTTCACGTTATGTATTGAGTGCTAGGGGATATGTTTTGAATATGTGATACATGAATTTTGATGTCTACATTTTTTATGATTTGTCATGATTTTTTCATAATTTTTTTGGCGTTCTATGTAGCGTTTGCGCGTATCGTCCGAGTCCGATCTGAGTCGCCGAGACCGATCCGTCTCGGTGCCGGCCGAATCGGCGGCCGAGACCGAGACTTTGAACCATGGATCTATACGCTAGTGCATGAAGCTAGCAAATCTACTTCGATCTGACATCCCATGTCAAAATTGCCTCCTCGGCATGATGTCAATGTGGAGGATTTGTGGCAACAACACAATGGGTAAAATTCCACTTGCCAATACTAGTCCTTCAGGAGAATAAAATGAAAATGAAAAATTTTACCCTTTGGTTATTAGTATGGTAATTTGAACTCCTAATTTCCCCGGTAGGGCAAGGGTAAGACCGTGGATATTTAGGGTAAGGGTAAGACCTACCCAGTGCCACCCCTACCACCAATCTGCAGACAATTCAGGGTTGGATCTAGTAGTTGTGGTCATATAAGTGCTGCAATAGGTCAACAACACTGAACACCAGTCAGTGCAGCGCAGGCCCCCCCTTATTGGATCCAGTGAGTTTGCCAGATCTTCCATTCCTTGGGCAGATCTGCCAAGAAGCAAGATCTTCACTTCTGTCCTGTTTCTCATGGTTCTAAGGTGTGGTGTGAGGTGGATGGGAAGGGGGAGATGAGAGCATGCCAGTGGCAGCCTCCACCTTCAGATCTTTCTTTTTTTGTTCCCTGATCTGCATTTAATGTTAGATTATGAAAAACATCATCCATCTTCTAAGAACAAAAATAATTTGTTAGATTTGGTTGCTGATAGTGATGGTACCCTAAACATTTCTTGAACACATAATTTAAGAAACCATAAAATGAGTTTACATTATAAGGAATGATTCATCTTTTTTCTTTAAGAAATAACAGCTTAATTCATGATTTGGTGCATTATCTTGAGAGTTTTTTGGAAAACATGTACCTCACAGCTTAGCGGCTACTACTTTGATCATTCATATGATTCTCATCTTAAGCAAAATGCATATTTGACAGTTCATGCGCCCACGCTCACGTGACAAAAAGCTTCAAGAGGAATGGGCCACCCCGCTAAAATCTCTTGAGGATGTTTATGAGGTACTTTCCTATTACCTCTTCAGTTTATTACCTCCTGCATGAATTATTGATCTTACTGTTTACTTATGCAATGACAGAGGTTCATGAACTACTGCCTAGGAAAGCTCAGAAGTAGTCCATGGTCCGAGTTAGACGGGTTGCAACCTGAGACAAAGATAATAGACGAAAAATTGGCAAGTGTTAACTTGAAGGGTTTTCTTACCATCAATAGCCAGCCTGCAGTTAATGGAGAGAAGTCTGACTCCCCTGCAGTTGGTAAGTGAAATATATTTCTCAATATTGTTTGAGTTTAGCCAACAGTTTGAGACCATACTACTCCTTTGGCTATCACTCTTGTGATCCCTGCATTAGCATATGACATGTTTTGAAACTGATTACCAAGTGATCATCATTCTTGCTCGAAGGCTAAGCATGGTTTAAAATCTCTGTATCGGTACTGGTATTAGCCAACGATTTTGAATATCAATATCGCAATATCGGCAATAACGGCCATATCAGCAAGATAGGCCTTGATGTCAGACGATATTATGCCGATAATATCGTATTGGGTTCCTCAAAACCCGATATGATATTATTAGTATATATCGGAATCGGCTGATATTTGATACCATGTTTTTAAGGATGCATCATATAGGAAAATTAGGCTTACTTTGGCTAAATAGTTTCAATTGAATCAGTGGGTTTAGAGATTAATTTGTCATATTAATGGTTTGCGGTTAACATTGAACTCTGCAAGCTTTTTGTGCTTAAGCAATTAATTTTATTAGCATCATTTCTTTGCAGTATAAGTTTACTGTTGATTAAGTGGGTGCGGAAATAGATAATCAAAACCAAGACAAAACAGAAGTGAGGCTTGGCTCACTAGTAAAAGGGTGGGAGTGATTGTGGGGAGTCCCAGCTATGGCCTATGTTTCAGACAAGACGTGCATATACAGTCTTAATAGAAAATCCATAATGATGCCTTGGTCTGACAGCTGGAATGGTGTGTTGTTTCACATTTGCTTTTTAAGATAATAGGGATACAAGAGGTTAATACCATAAAGTTACAACATTGTATTTGGTAAACAGAGATGCATATAGTTGTTTGTTCCATGAAATCAGTTACAAGGGATTTAGCCAGTTTCATTCTTTTTCACATCAAATGCACTTTTGGTATAAGATTTATATTTAAGGTTCTTTATGTTTTGAATGTTTGTCCCTCTCGAAAAAAAAATGTTTTGAATGTTTGTTCACACCCTTCCATCTCAATGGGCAGGATGGGGAGGACCGGGAGGTTACGTTTATCAGAAGGCCTATCTTGAATTTTTTTGTTCGAAAGACAAGTTAGACCTGCTGGTGGAGAAATGCAAGGCATTGCCGTCTGTCAGCTATATTGCAGTGAACAAAGAAGGGCAGCGCGTTTCCAATGTAGGCCCAACCGCAGTCAATGCAGTGACTTGGGTGTCTTCCCTGCCAAAGAGATCATCCAACCAACCGTTGTTGATCCTGCAAGCTTCATGATCTGGAAGGATGAAGCCTTCGAGATCTGGACAAGGGGCTGGGGGCGATTGTTCCCGGAGGGTGATCCTTCCAGAGAACTACTAGAACTGGTAATTGATACTTGCCAGTGCTGACACATGCATGATTGCATAATATATTATCCTTCTTCATGTTTGCATGTATCATCGTCTGTATTCCAAAACATCAGAAGCTGCACCGTTGACATGCCGCATGCTGTAGTATATGCTTTCTGCATCGTTGCTTCGTTTTGCTTTTATTTCTTACCAATTTGTCTGAAATAGTTGTCTATTTAATTTTGCAGGTTCAAAGAACTTATTTCTTGGTTAGTCTGGTTGACAATGACTACATTAACGGCGATTTGTTTGCTGCATTCAAGGACATCTGATCTAAACACACTGTTTCTCCGAGCTAAAGATGGTAGTCTGAGCCTTCTGGCTTTCTCTTTTTCCCCTGCGGAAATTTTCAGTTTTTTGAAGGGGACCCTGTACCAATTGATTGTATTGTATGTCAAGCTGTACTACCTATTCTTTCTATAATAATAAACCAAAGGAATGTGTTTTCTACCCCCCATCTTTTTGTCTGTCTTGGAACAGAAGAACATGGCATTATACTTGCTTCAATGGAGTGCTATGAAGTTAGCATGATTAGAAGAAGTGGTAATAAGTGTCTGCTTTTATGAACGCCAAGAGATCGTCGTATCTCCACGTGTGAATACATATCCTACTTGAGACCTGGCTTTATGTGGTAACCTGCGTCTGCACAAGTGTTTGCTTTTGTGAACGTCAAGAATAGTTTTGTATCTTCTTTCTCACCTGAATGGTTATCTTGAATCATTCTTCAATGAGTTAATTCTTCATGATGCTCCATATCACTCTCAAAGTTTGGCTTTTATCATGTTATTATCGTTTTTATCATTTTTATATGCTTTAAGGATTATTTTAATTCCAATTTGTTGTCAGATTGGACTTTAGCTGAATATTTCCCTGTTTGCTTGGAATTTAAATTTAAATTCCTAGCCGAACTAACACCAATTTTTGTGACTATGCTCAAAGCCCTTGCAAACGTCAGATTGAAAACACATTGATAAATCCTGCTCTAAAGAACAGGCAAATTGATTAGAATCTGAATAATTAGAAAGTGGAATTGAAAAAATCTTTTACTTTTTTTTTAAAAAAAAAAGAAAAAGAAAATCCTTTACTAGTGTGAAAGTTGTACAGATCTCAACATTGTCAAGCCCCTATACAAAAAAAAAAAAACCATATTTAGAAAACAAGAAAAATAATTTAAACACAAAAAAACAACTCATGGTACGTGTGGCTAACATTACAAGAGGCATGAAATATGCAGTTGCATTGAATAATAATAATACTTAACCACCATTATTTTGACAAAAAAATGGTGAATCCCAACTAAACTGAGGATGGATAGATCCAACAAAAAAGACGAGCACTGTCGTACTAAAGACATTGTTTTATTCCTCTTATTGCAAAGTTTCTATAGCCATCCTTAGCATACGATAAGCTCGAAGCAGTTTGTTAGTTCCTTACACTTCCTATAAAACAGAGTTGTGACATTTTTGTTGGCCCAGAGGCCTTCCACTCTAGTTTTGATGATGATTAACTCATGTAGTTATAGTTTACTAATAATCTTGTGATATTTAGTTTCAGATATTTAACTAAGATATTAGTAGGTGATTAGCTTCAACAAAAGTATTTTGGAGCTTTCACATGGTGATTCAAGAGCTCGAGCGTCAAAGTTCACATCTAGCACTCGGTTGGAGTCAAGCTCGTTGGATTGCGTTTGGATCATGTCAACTTGGAGACGACGTTCTACAAGAAGACATCGCTTTGTTTAGTTAAGATTTTGTTTAAATCCATTGTAAAGATTAGATAGTGTGATATGCTCAAGTTCACAACACACACATGTTTCATGTTTTGGTTTTGGTTTTCGGTTAACCGATCTTGGTTTTCATGAATAGATAGAATCAAAACAAGTTTACAAGGTTTAATGTATATTAGATTTGATCTATATACATCTATACTTCATATACTTAGAAAAACTTATTTTGATACACTATTCATGTGTTTGGAGTTTTTGTATTTAGACAAAACTTATTTTTGGATTTAATGCCAAAAACATAGATATAATTCCCTTCATGTATATTGGATTTTATCCATATACAATATGCTTCAAAGTTGTTTTAATATCATGTTTTTGTATTTACATGTGTTCTGGAAAAATCGGATTTTCATTTCAAAAATTCTATTTTTGGAAAATACAGAATTGGTTTAAGGTAAAATTTTCAAGTCACAAAAATGGTTCAAAATGTTTGTAACATGATTTGATTTTTACTCAAACATGTTTGTATTTCAAAGATATAACATGAACTGATTTTGTGGAATTTATGTAGTTTTATGGGATTTAATTGATAATAAAAACCCAAGTTTTTAAGTCCTAAAATTTGCTGACTGGCTTACTGCCGGTCGACCGGACCGGTCGACTGCAGCAGTAGTCGGTCGATCGGTGCGGTCGACCGACGTGCACAAGCGTGCACGCCAGCTTTGGGATGGTGGCCGGTCGACCGGGCCGGTCGACCGTCCAGAGAGCTCTGCTCTCTGGAAATGGCCCCGGTCGACCGGGTCGGTCGACCGTGACGGAGAGTCTGCTCTGTGTATCCAGCTCCGGTCGACCGGGAGGTCGATTGGCCAGAGAGCCGTTGCTCTCTGGATCTGGGGACGATCGACCGGGCGGTCGACCGTTGGGCTCAACGGTCAAAAATGTGACCGTTGGCCGGTCGACCGGCCGGTCGACCGGAAGGGCAATCTGGCCCTTTGTTGCTGCCAACGGGCAGATTTCCAAATAGGTTATAAATACCCCATTTGAGTTGGTTTTTTTTTTTTAACAAGAATTTTTAAGAGAAAAATTTCCATTTTTACAAGTGTTTTAACACTAGTTTTCAAAAGAGTTTTTAAACCTAAAGATTTGATCTTTATTTGTTTTAAAAAGGGTTGGAAAATTCAAAGAAAAAGAAAGTCTTTGGGATTGTTTTGATCTTCATTTTTGTATCTTTTTAGAAGTTTTCCCAAGAGTTTTTCTTTGTGATTTTAATTTCCAAACTCTTTATTTCTCACACTTGAGCTTATCATTCTATCCTATCTATAGGATCTTTGTTTTAATGAGAAAATTGGTTTGTGGTTGAGATAGACCACCAAGTTGTAAACCTTCCATCTTTGTGATATCTCTCTAGTGAGAGGTGATTGAGTTGTTATCCCTCAAGTGTGAGGTGATTGTGGAAGTAGTATTTGGCTCCCTCTAGTGAGAGGTGGAGATTGTGTTAGAATCCCTCAAGTGTGAGGTGATTGTTATTTGTTTGACTAAGTGCCTATCCCTCTAAGTGTAGAGGTGATTTATTTTGTGCCTTGCCTCTAAGTGTAGAGGTTGCATTTGTTGGAGAGAGGAGTTGTGTACTCCCAATTGTTTTTGCCCTAAATCCTCAGTGGAGGTTCCCTGTGTGGAAAGTCCTGTGTGGACGAGTTAGTGGAAATCCTTCTGTGTGAAGGCGGGGAAGTAGAGTTGTGTGCTCAAACCTCGAAATATATCTTGGTGTTTGCGATTGATCCACTTTCTCTAACTCTCTCTCTTACATTGTGCATTGCATCATATTGTCATATCATATACATGTTTGTGTTGTTTGTGTGTGCTCATACTTGTGTTTAACCAAGAGAGCTTTACATAGCACCTCAACTCTTATTTAGAGGAATTCAGAGGAGTTAGTCCAGAGCCCTTCACCGGGAATTCAGCTACACTCGTTGGTTACACTAAGTGTGTTGCATTAAGTTTTTAATTCCGCATTATTGATCATTAGATTAACCTTATACCTATTCAATTTCTAGGTGTATTTTCAATTTCTAGGTCCATTAAGCTTTGCATTTGTAAAGAAAAGAAATGGGCAATTTTTTGGGTAAAAATACGAGTTTGAAAAATAATTCGAAAACCGACCTCCCCAAAACTATTTTCAAAAACTGACCACTGACACGCCACGTCGTCAGTGGGCGTTTCGCCCCGCCAACGTGGTGTCACATGCTGGCGCGAGGTCATTTTTTTTGTCCGGGGTTGGCAACCTGATGAGGGCATCACGTTATTTGAGCGAGTATCCATTAGAAGACGATGTGTTGCTTTCTTGTGATTCCAGTTTATTGTTATGAATTTTTGCTTTATTTTATTTAATTTTAGTTGTTTTCTTTTCTTTTGAAATTGAGTACCACATCGGTTTTATTATGAGAATTAGATTTTGTAAAGCCTATAAATAAGCCTCAAGACCTCTCTAAATATTAGTGAATGAATGAATCCAAAATTTTCAGTTTAAATTCTTGAGATCTGAGCTCTTGTGATTTTGAGATTGGTGCAAAGGGTGGTGAAGCCCGACCTCGTGAAAAGGGTGTGAAGCCCAAATCTTATCATATTTTTGTCTTCTTTCATATTTCTTTATTCATTTTTCGCAACTCTAGTTTTTCCTTTTCTGTTTAGATTGAAGATGATTGTGATCCCCCGTATTTTACATCATTTTAGTATCAGAGCACTAGGTTTCCAATCTCCTTCAATTTTTTTAGATCCATTCTCCAAAAAAATAATTATTGGTCATCTCCCTCTCTCTCTCTCTGTGTGTGTGTGTGTGTGACGGCCCGATCCCGTGGGTACGGGGACGCTATGACGATGTACATACGCAAGGCGAAAATATCCTCACGTACGTACGCTAGGCCTTAGTATAGGAAATAGCCTCCATATATACAAGAGTTCCAGCATTAAATAAGTACAAGAATACCTGCAGAAAGAGGTTAGTGATCATGATAAATATGAAAAACATGGAGAGATAAGAAAATGAAAACAAATAATAAAGATACCGATAAATAGGAAAGAGTGACAGTCTCGAGATCATATCTCAGGAACTCGCATGTGCTACGAAATCCCGGATCTCCAACCTGGGCACGCAAATCCAGGGTCGTCAGAAAGCGACCTAGTGAGTGGTAAAATAAAGGAAACAGTAATAGAGACCATACTAGTAGGACAATCATGATATTATATAACACCTGTTTAATTACCAGTGATACAATATACATATACTAATAATCAGTGTATAAATATAAGAGTTGTTGTAGCACTGTAACAATACCTGACATGTCAACGGTGTCACCTCTATGATATTATCCAATTATATAACATGAATATCTCTTAATATTCTCGAGAAGAGTCTGATATTTACATTACCTAATTATTTAACATTGTGTTATTATAATCATTATGAGTTATACCATTTATATGTTCTTATCAATATACAGGTAATGATACAATATTAAGTGTTCCTCATCACATCAGTGTGCATATGTAACATGTAACAATTTTAATTACTTCATATGTCTTCTTTAATCTAAGAATGGTTGTAGCTTAATGGTGTCGTAATGAATATAAACATATAGATATGAAGTATGCAGAATAACCATACAACTGTGATATGATTATACAGTAACAATATCTGCAAGGTATACATGAAATAGAATACATGAAATGCAGAGTATACGTGTACGTGAATAGGGTGTTACTACATGAAGTGTAACAAGTATCAAGAAGTGTAACAAGGTATACCGGTGGCATGATAATGGATGAAAAATCAGAAATGATAACAAGTACAACGGAACAGTAATATACATGTATCAGACAAGTCATGTTCTTTATACAATAATAATAACCAGTACCGCCTGATATTTTAATCAATCTCTTCCAGTGTCTCATACCATTGGCACTTCATACCATAGTCCGCACTCTGGCCGAACCAATCTGGACATGACACACGGGTACCATGATTCGAATTAGAGAGTGACCAAACAACAAGCATTTCTATCGTCACTACTGTTTATACCGTTTTATTTTGTTAATTGAAAACTCAATGGTCAAGGAGCTCTAGTCAGGTGGATGTACCCCGTGCATACCTGGGATCACGGCCTTAAACTGACCCTCGGCTGCTAAGAACAGGGCCAGCCCGCTAAGGCTATAACAAGTAACGGGAAACGGGAGCTCAATGAGCTAATAACATAAAGGAAACGGGAGCTCATGAGTTATAACAGACGGTAGCCAGCACTACCCCGTCCCCTGCAGTAGGACAAACAATGGATCCAGACATCCACCCAACAGGATTTAGTCAACCGTCAAACACCCCCATCCCATATTATATTTATTATATTTAAACTACACAGTACATCAGGAACAATAACAGTGCATGATACATGTAACACAATAACTGGACACAAGCTATGTTGATATCATTAAACAAGATAACGGAAAACAGGAAACAATAGATGTGAGATTCTAGAGGTGGCCTCCGTGGCTTAGATCCACGTGGCACTTAGTTTCACATATTGCATATAAACAACTCACGTATCCAGTAATGGGAATATCAATATCAGTACTGGGATGCAATCATGTAACAGAAATACAGGAATATCCATGTAGCAATAATATAAATCATGATCTATGCAACAGGAATACATAAACAATTAATGCATGTAGACCGTGAGTCTCTATAACAGTGGTGTAAGAACATGAAGTGATTGTGCACAGAGTATCCATGTAGCAGTATTTAGTGTAATAGCGTATAAGTGTATCAATGGTTCACAAACATGCAGCAATAGTGCCGTGAGTCTCAGTATCTATGTAATAGTAAGACATGTACATGGAACAACATGAAATAACGGTATCTAGGGTAATGGGTATCCACATGACATATTGTGTTCAGTGTATTCGAATGTCCGTGGGACGGTGATACTAGCACATGAAATAACGGTGTCGCATATCTATATAACAGTGATAGTGTATATTATGTTAACGTATCAGTGTGTCAGTGAACATGTAACAATATCTGTGAATTGTGATAGATGAACATGAAATGATTGTGTCTGGTGCATCGGTGATTCGATAACGATGACAGTATTAGGGTGCAATACATCCGCTTATATTAGTATTTGTTACATTATTATGGTTATGTTCGATATCATAAGTGGAGTTTAGATAAGTTTCTATTTTCAAACTCTTCACAACCATTTTAATATTTATTCGCTTCGCATTATGTAATATATTTTTCATTAATCCAATAATCACGTATTACCAATAAATATATAAATCCATTTGTACATTATTTTAAATCAAGAAACAAAATAAAAGTATTATTATTTAATAATTATCTTCAAATAGCTATCATGCATACTCTATTTATAGTGATTTATCAATTATTGTATTTATTAAATAATATTCATAATGATTTACCGGTAATCACGATTTATTAAAGAAGGCAATCAATCAATTTCACTAAACATGATAAAATATAATTTATAAAAGAAAAGCACTCACAAACTGGCCATGAGAAGGTAGCTCTCTTTCCCATGATCGCAACGGTTCCAAAATCGTCTAAATCGGACTCTAGAGGCTCCAGTTATCAACCGAACACTAAAAATAATAAAAATAGGTTAAATGTGTAATAAATAGGTCAAAATGCAATATTATAAAATATCAGGGGTTCTTATGAACTTTTACCTTATATGGTTTTGGATACGGGTTTGGGTTGCTTATTGGGTCGGGTTTAGATCTGAAACCCAAGCCTATAACTTAAGTGATGGGCTAATGGTTTAACGGGTATGGGTTACTGGGTTCGGGTTGGGTTTAAGGATTTGGATTAGATCCAAATAGAAGGGGAGCAGAGGACAGGGGGTAGCGGCCCAAGGCGGCACAGACTGAGCTGGGCGGCCTAGGGCTGCGCAAGCTGGGTTGCGCAGCCCGCAACAGCGACGGTCAGCCAGAGGCGACGTTCTGGTCGGCCGGCCATAGGTTGAAAGGGGGAGAGATGAGAGAATAAGAGAGTAGAAGAAGAAGAACAGGAAGAAGAAGAAGGAGAAGGAAGAAGAAGCAGGAGGAGGAGGAGAGGAGGAAAAGGAGAAGGGAAGGGAGTGGCGCCCGGTGGCGCGCCAGCTTGTCAGCGGCTTGCCGCTGACGGTCTGCCTCCTAGGCTAGAAATATAAATAGAGAGAGACGGTGAGGAAGAGAGACAATGAGAAAGAAAGGAAAGAGAGGATTAGAGAGAGAGACAATGAGAAAGAGAGGAAAGAGAGGATTATAGAGAGAGATTTAGAGGGGAGAGAGAGAGAGAGTTTGAGAGGGGGAGGTTTTGAAGAGAGAGGGACAAACAGAAGGGATAAAGTGGGGAATGGCAGTTGGGTTAAGTCGGTGGGGGAGGGATCCAGAGAAATGGAGAAGAAGAGGGAAAAAGAAAAGGAAGAAAGAAGAAAATCTAATTTGTATTATTATAACATTATTTAATTTGGTTAATTTTTGACCAGTTTCAAATGGTTCCCAAAATTTACATAAAAAACATAACTATTATGCTACGAAGTCATGTGAAATCGGATTTAAGAATTATATCTAGTTTGCAAGTTGAAAATCCCGGAACCTTTTGACGACACCGGCTTGGTCCGATTTTTGATAAATTTAGAAAAATATCCAAAAATACTATAACGTAGATAATATGATTTTAAGACAAAAGGTGAAAGCATATTCCCAAAATTTAACTCCATTTGTGAATTAAAAATCGTAGAGCCCATTATCGGTATCGGTCGACACCGACTTCAGAGATTTTCCAAAATAATTCAGAAAATTTCAGAAAATTCTGAAAAATCTAAAATATTAGAAAATAATATCTGAACCTGAAATTAGCTGAATCTGACTATCAGGAAGGTCAAATCAACTTTGTATGTCGTATAGAGAACTGATACTGTGATACGTACATCAAGGATCAGGCTGTTAAATTTCTCCCCCCTTGCAAAAAAAATTTCATCCTTGAAATTTCAACTCATGTGGGAAAATAATATTTACAACCCTAGAACCTGAATGTTACGGGCCTATGACGCTTCCGCTGCACACTCTGATACATATAGTGAACTCGATGTGGAGAATTAGTGTTGTGAACTTAAGCTAACGGATTGCACGTGATAGGATGAAGAGAAAGTGAGAAAGAAATCATATTATTCTGGTTAACATCAGAAATTAAGGAATAGAAGAGATTCGAGGAGTGAATTATCAACAAAATGGTAGTCTTGTACTCATTACTGGAATTCCCAAATTCAGATACAGATGAGTTTTAATCTGAATCTGATTGTACTGTTAGTAAGAGCTCGAGCATTGATCTAGGTGGTTAACCACATTAGGTATGAACCTAGGCTCTGATGTCACTATGTAACGCCCCAATCCCGCAGGTACGGGGACGTTATGGCGACGTACATACGCAGGGCGAAAATACCCTCACATACGTACACTAAGCCTGAGTACAGGAAATAGCCTCCATATACACAACAGTTTCAGTATTAAATAAGTACAAGAATACCTACAGAAAAAGGTTAGTGATCATGATAAATATGAAAAACATGGAGAGATAAGAAAATGAAAACAAATAATAAAGATACCGATGAATAGGAAAGCGTGGCAGTCTCGAGATCATATCTCGAGAACTCGTAGGTGCTATGAAATCCCGGATCTCTAACCTGGGCACGCAAATTCAGGGTCGTCGAAAGCGTCCTAATGAGTGGTAAAATGAAGGAAGCAGTAATAGAGACCATAATAGTAGGACAATCATGATAATATATAACATCTGTTTAATTACCAG
Organism: Agave tequilana; assembly: GCA_038442645.1. Classification (NCBI taxonomy): domain Eukaryota; kingdom Viridiplantae; phylum Streptophyta; class Magnoliopsida; order Asparagales; family Asparagaceae; genus Agave; species Agave tequilana. The sequence goes on from JAVJIF010001692.1 coordinate 272,961, forward strand.
TGATACAATATACATATACTAACAATCGGTGTATAAATATAAGATGTAGCACTGTAACAATACCTGACATGTCAACGGTGTCACCTCTATGATACTATCCAATTATATAACATGAATATCTCTTAATATTCTCGGGAAGAGTCTGATATTTACATTACCTAATTATTTAACATTGTGTTATTATAATCATTATGAGTTATACCATTTATATGTTCTTATCAATGTACAGGTTATGATACAATATTAAGTATAATACAATACTAAGTATTCCTCATCACATCAGTGTGCATATATAACATGTAACAATTTTAATTACTTTATATGTCTTCTTTAATCTAAGAATAGTTGTAGCATAATGGTGTCGTGATGAATATGAACATATAAATATGAAGTATGCAGAATAACCATACAACTGTGTTATGATTATACAGTAACAATATCTGCAAGGTATACATGAAATAGAATACATGGAATGCAGAGTATACATGTACATGAATAGGGTGTTACTACATAAATGTAACAAGTATCAGGAAGTGTAACAAGGTATACTTGTGGCATGATAATGGATGGAATATCAAAAATGATAACAAGTACAACAGAACAGTAACATACATGTATCAGACAAGTCATGTTCTTTATACAATAATAATAATCAGTACCACCTGATATTTTAATCAATCTCTTCCAGTATCCCATACAATTGGTAGTTCATACTGGAGCCCGCACTCAGGTCGAACCCATCCGGACATGGCATACGTGTACCATGATCCGAACGAGAGAGTGACCAAATAACAAGCCTTCCTGTCGTCACTATTGTTTATATTGTTTTACTATGTTAATTGGAAACTCAATGGTGAAGGATCTCTAGTCAGGTGGGTATACCCCGTGCGTACCAGGGATCATGACCTTAAACAGACCCCAGACTGCTGAGCCAGGGCCAGCCCGCTAAGGCTGTAACAAGTAACGGGAAATGGGAGCTCAATGAGCTAATAACATAACGGGAAATGAGAGCTCATGAGGTATAACAGACGGTAGCCAGCACTACCCTGTCCCTTATAGTGGGACAAACAATGGATCCAGACATCCACTCGATAAGATCTAGTCAACCGTCAAGTCTCCCCAATCCCATGTTATATTTATTATATTTAAACTACAGAGTACATCAGGAACAATAACAGTGCATGATATATGTAACACGAAACTGGACATGAGCGATGTTGATATCATTAAACAAGATAACGGGAAATGGGAAACAATAGATGTGAGATTCTAGAGGTGGCCTCATGGCTTAGATCCACGTGACACTTAGTTCCATACATCGCATATCAACAGCTCACGTATCCATTAGCGGGAATATCAATATCAGTACCAGGATACAATCGTGTAACGGAAATATGGGAATATCCATGTAGCAATAATATATACCATGATCCATGCAACAGGAATACATAGACAATCAATGCATGTAGACCGGTGAGTCTATATAACAGTGGTGTAAGAACATGAAGTAATTGTGCACAGAGTATCTATGAAGCAGTATCCAGTGTAATAACATATAAGTGTATCAATGGTTCACAAACATGCAGCAATAGTATCGTGAATCTCATTATCTATGTCATAGTAAGACATTACATGGAACAACATGAAATAACGGTATCTAGGGTAATGGGTATCCACATGACATAAGTGTATTCGAATGTCTGTGGGACGGTGATACTAGCACATGAAATAATAGTATCGCGTATCCATATAGCAGTGATAGTGTATATTATGTAAACGTATAAGTGTGTCAGTGAACATGTAACAATATCTGTGAATTGTGATAAATGTACATGAAATGACTGTGTCTGGTGCATCGGTGATTCGATAACGGTGACAGTATTAGGGTGCAATACATCCGCTTATATCAGTATTTGTTACATTATTATGGTTATGTTCGATATCATAAGTTTAGATAAGTTTCTATTTTCAAACTCTTCACAACCATTTTAATATTTATTCGTTTCGCATTATATAATATATTTATCATTAATCCAATAATCACATATTACCAATAAATATATAAATCCATTTGTACATTATTTTAAATCAAGAAACAAAACAAAAGTATTATTATTTAACAATTATCTTCAAATAGCTATCATGCATACTCTATTTATAGTGATTTATCAATTATTGTATTTATTAAATAATATTCATAATGATTTACCGGTAATCACGATTTACTAAAGAAGGCAATCAATCAATTTCACTAAACATGATAAAATATAATTTATAAAAGAAAAGTACTCACAAACTGGTCATGGGAAGGTAGCTCTCTTTCCCACGATCACAACGGTTCCAGAATCGTCCAAATCGGACTCCGGAGTCTCCAGTTATCACCCGAACACTAAAATAATAAAAATAGGTTAAATGTGTAATAAATAGGTCAAAATGCAATATTATAAAGTATCAGGAGTTCTTATGAACCTTTACCTTATATGGTTTTGGATACGGGTTTGGGTTGCTTATTGGGTCAGGTTTAGATTCGAAACCCAAACCCATAGCTTAAGTGATGGGCTAATGGTTTAACGGGTATGGGTTATCGGGTTCGGGTTGGGTTTAAGGATTTGGATTAGATCCAGAGAGAGAGAGAAAGAGAGAGAGAGAGAGCAGAGAAGAGGGGGTGGCGGCCCATGGCGGCGCAGCCTGGGCTTTGCAGACCGCGACGGCGACGGCCAGCCATAGGATGAAAGGGAGAGAGATGAGAGAACAAGAGAGTAGAAGAAGAAGATCATGAAGGAGAAGGAGAAGGAGAACAAGAAAAAGAAGGAAAAGAAAAAGGAGAGGAGGAAAAGAAGGAGAGGGGAAGGGAGTAGCGCCCGGTGGCGCGCCAGCTTGTCGGCGGCTTATCGCCGACGGTCAACCTCCTTGGCTGGAAATAAAAATAGAGAGAGAGAGGATTAGAAAGAGAAAAGTAAGAGAAAGAGAGTTTGAGAGAGATGGAGGTTTTGAAGAAAGAGAGATAGAGGAACAAAGGGGATAAAAAGGGGAATGGCGGTTGGGTTAAGTCGGTGGGGGAGGGATCCAGAGAAATGGAGAAGAAGAGGGAAAAAGAAAAGGAAGAAAGAAGAAAATCTAAATTGTATTATTATAATATTATTTAATTCGGTTAATTTTTGACCAGTTCCAAACGGTTGCAAAAATTTACATAAAATAAGAACTATTATGCTAGGAAGTCATGTGAAATCGGATTTAAGAAATTATATCTGGTTTGCAAGTTAAAAATCCTGGAACGTTTCGCCGACACCGTTCGACATCAGATTGGTCCGATTTTTGATAAATTTAGAAAAATATCCAAAAATACCCTAACGTAGATAATATGATTTTAAGACAAATGGTGAAAGCAGATTCCCAAAATTCAACTCCATTTGTAAATTAAAAATCGTAGAGCCGATTATCGGTATCGGTCGTCACCAACTTCGGAGATTTTCCAAAATAATCCAGAAAAATTCTAGAAAATTCTGAAAAATCTAAAATAATAGAAAATAATATCTGAACCTGAAATCGGCTCAATCTGACTATCAAGAAGGTCAAATCAACTTTGTACGTCGTATAGAGTACTGATACTGTGATACGTACATCAAAGATTGTGGGGTTACACTCTCTCTCACCCGACACCCAAAAGCCCTAACCATAGCCTTAGCAACACCGTCGACCCTCCTCCTTGTCAGCCTCTACCCTCGGCCACGGCAGCAACCACCCACAACTCTGCGACATCGACAGCCTCGACGTGACTCGCAATCACGCCGTAAGGCCTCGTCTACACTTCTCCGTCTCCGTCGACCTAATCTCGCCACTTGCACCTGTCCTTGCCGACCGAATTTGCGTTGAACTCGTCGACGTTGTCGCCGCCTGAATTCACCTTTGCCCTCGAGATCAGATCTTGATCTCGTCTCAGGATCAAATCTTGACCCCAACTCGTCGCCATAACTCTACATCCCTGTTGCCAGCACCACCTCGCCACTGAAGCCACATCATCTTCGACAGCGACTGCCGCAGCCACTGCCGCCCGTGAGCTCGCGTCTGTAACAGATCTGAGATCTTACCGGGGTGTGAATTGAGTTACTACAGAACCCAGTTTGACCCAACCGATCTACTACAGGCCCGACCTGATAGTAGTTGTAGATCCACAACCAACCCGACCCGACCCGACGGAGCTGACCTGAGCTGACAGTTCAGACCAGAGTTGACCCAAGCCACCTAATGCATTCAGGTTCGGGTTTCGATCGTTTATCAAGTAATATTTGAAAAAAATTATTCAGCTATTTCTTTCACTTAATTATATAGTTAGTTCTTAAATCTATCGTAAAATAAAACTATTGATTGTTGCCCACAAAAGTGAAATTGTGTGATTGACCTTAAGTGGAAATCAATATTGATATTAGTTGTGCAACTTAATTTGATTTGAATCAATGATCACTTGAATTAATTTGAACGCTTATTGTGTTAGCACGTGTAATTTAATCACATTCCCGATATCATTGTCTGGATCAAGTGTTAATCAATAGGCAAAATTTGGTATTATTCATCATTGACTTGATCTCTTATTCCTCTTGCATTAGCATACATTTCACCCTTAGGGCAGTTTGTACTTTGCACCAGCATTTATCAGTTGTCTACATTAAAATAAAAATAAAAATAAAAAATTACAAAAAATAACAAAAAAATAAAAAATCATCATTTAAGATTAGTTATAAAATTTGCATGTCAATTAGAAGTGGAAAAAAAATTCAATAGGAGAAATTTTTGCACCCATGAACTCTAGCATTTAGGATAAACTTGATGTGGTCCTTGCTAGGGTGGACCAGATAGTTCAATGACTGCAAGAGTATAGAGATCAGGTTGACGTCAATCGCAGAGAATTAACCATACACTTGATAGGCTACAAACAAACTGAAAGAGAACCCCATATCCCTCAGAGGAGAACGAGTGCCGCAACGTAGGCAAACTCAGCGCTAAGACATTGAGGACACGGATTCCCAATATGTCAAGAGAGTAAAAGTAGATGCTCTACATTCGACGGATGTCTAGACCCTCAGACTTTTATAGATTGGACATTAGCTATAAACCGCTACTTTTATTGGTACGACATGCCAGGGTCTAAGAAAGTCCGATTTGCAATTATGAAACTAACTAGACAAGCTGGACAGTATTGGGAGAACATTGAAAGGTTGATGCAATTTAGAAGGGAAGAACTAGTTGAGAGTTGGGATGAAATGAAAGAGAAGCTTAGGCAGAAATACATTCCACCTTCCTTCATTCAACAATTATGGGACAAATGGAACATGTTAACTCAGGGAAACATGTCGGCCACCGACTACATTATAAAATTTGATGTATACTTGAATAGGTGCAGTGCCATCGAGTTAAAGTCTCCCGAACAGTGTCTAGGTTCAGGTCAGGTCTTAGGGACAATTATTGCCAAGAGTTCATAGCTCGGGGCATTACGACCATAAAACAAGCATATCAGTTGATCACCGATCTAGATGAGTTCGAGGATTCTTCTTTTACAGAACTGATTTTAGAGATAGCTTTAAGACAACAATCGCTAGCAAACCTACCCATAATCGATCTTTCCTCGCCCAGAGCAAACCAACCTCCAGTCTTCAAGCGTCAAACCAGCGGGTCCCTCTAGTACAAACCCGACAACTTTTAAGAAAAAACCTCTAGTGAACCAGTGAAGGTCAACCCGTGTACTTAGTGTTATAGATGTCAGGGTGTGAACACCTTGAAAACCAGTGCCCAAGGCAAACTAAGGTCCTTTTAGTAGAAGTTTCCAAAGAAGAAAATGAAGACGAAGAGAGTCTAGAAGTGAATGTGAACTAACAAGATGATGACTTGGATGCTTATATTGAAAACCGTGAATTCACTGGCTACATTAGAACTTTAACATTGACTAACCTAAATCTTAGCTATAACAGAGCCCATTTAGGAGTAGTTAGGTGCACCTTAGTGAAACCCGAACAAGTCAATGACTTAAGAAGAACTGCCATATTTCAAACATGTATAAAAATTAGAAAAAAGTGATGTAAAGTTATAGTAGATAGTGGCAGCTGCATCAATGTTGTTGCGTCGAAGCTAATTACCACATTAGGTATGAAACCAGTGAAACATCCAAATCTCTATAAGGTCACGTGGATCGATATTACATCCATAGATGTTCAAGAGAGATGTCAAATTTCTATCCAGTTTGCCACGTATACAAATAATGTGTGATATGACATACTCCTTATGGATGTTGGTCATATCATTTTAGGATGATCATGACTATTTGACCTAGATGTGACTACATATAGATGAATCAATCACTGCTCATTCGTTCAAAACGACATGAAAGTGAAATTAATGCCAAATCAACCTAAATCACTAACCCTTGAAAAGATGATTGATAAGGAAAAAGGAAAGATGGTGATGAACTTGAATAGCCTTGATCAGCTCGAGAAGAGCTTGAATGAAAGTTTGACTTGTTACACACTTGTGGCTCGAGAAACCGAGACAGAGATCTAGTTGCAGATTCCAGGACACATTAAGCCAATAGTTAAGGAGTTTTCTGATGTCCTCCTCAAGGATTTGTCAGACGAGTTGCCTCCAATGATTATCATTCTGTGTTCCAGACCTTCGATGCATCCTGTGTAATTGTCCTTTTTTTTTATCATATTGTCAAGCTGCATGGGTTACCTAAAACCATAGTTTCATTTAGAGATATCAAGTTTGTTAGCTATTTTTGGTGAATACTATGGCGCAAGATAATAGCCAAACTGAAATTCTCGATGGCCTTCCACCTACAGATTGATGGATAGACTGAGATAGTCAATAGGACCTTAGAAAATATCCTTAGGTGTCTTGTTGGAGAAAACTTAAAAACTTGGGATTTAATCTTGCCTATGGCCGAGTTTATATACAATAGCTCTATCTATAGGACAACGGATCTCAGTCCATTTGAGATTGTAACTAGCTTTAAGCCTAAGCAGCCAATTGACTTAGTCCCCATGGCTCATCACAATTCTAGAGTATCAGACTCTGTATCTGTATTCGCATCTCACATACGTGCATTACATGAGAAAATCAGAGGGAAAATAATGAAAAATAATAGTGATTATAAAACTTCTGCTGATTTGCACTGTAGATTAAGAATATTTAATGTTGGTGACTATGTGATGTTCCATCTAAGACCCATCATGGTTTCCTCTGAGAACTATGAAGAAATTGCACACACGAAGCATATGACCTTTTTAGACCCTCAAAAGGATCAATCTAAATGCTTATATGGTGAACTTCCCGCCAGATATTGGCATTAGTTGCACTTTTAATGTCGAGAATCTGGTTCCATATAATGTATTCTTGATACCCCGTCTAATCCACTCATGGATGAGCCTACCCACGACCTTTCTTTTGAGAGCCCCCATTACCACTACTTCCTCCTAAATTATCTCATACAGTAAAAAACATAGAATTTATTTTGGATGATTAGATTGTCTTTACTAGAGATGGAGAAACGCGACTCTATTTGGTAAGTAGAGAGGAAGATTTGAATCAGAAAACTCTTAGATTCTTAAGAGGATCTCTGACGGATTGACCTCGACCTACTTGAGTATTATCACAGCCAGCAGCAGCTTCCCAGCCCACACACGACAAGATCGAGTTTTTTCCACCCTGGGGGACATGATGAGAGCATCACACTGTTTGGACAAGTCTATACTAGAAGACGACGTGTTGCATTCCTTTGGTTCTAGTTTATTATTATATATTTTGCTTTATTTTATTTTGATTTTAGTTATTTTTTCTTTTTAATTAGTACCACGTCGGTTGTATTCTGAGAACTGAATTTTGTAAAGCTCATAAATAGGCCTCAAGACCTCTCTAAATATTAATGAATGAATGAATGCAAAATTTTCAGTTAAAATCCTTGAGATTTGAGTTATTGTGATCTTGAGATTGGTGTAAGAGGGTGAAGCCCGATCTTGTGCAAAGGATGTGAAGCCCAAATCTTATCAAGTTTTTATCTTTTTTCGCATTTCTTCGTTCATTTTTCTTAACACTAATTTTTTCTCTTCTGTTTGGGTTGAAGGCAATTGTGATCCCCCATATTTTAGATCACAATCCCGGACGAAGAATTGTGTTTTAACCTCTTTTGTTTTAACCTCTTTTGTTGTCCAGGATTACTAACTCCAGACAAAGCAATTTTTTTTTTTAATTTTTTCTTTGTCAGTGGTTGTGAACCGCAGACAAAGAATTTTAATCTTTTTTTTTTAACACTTTTTCTTTTGCGAACCCCAAGACAAAGAAAAGTTGCTAAAAAATTAAATAACCAGCTGGCGGAGCCGTCCAATAGCTCGTCGATCTTGGTCACAAAAGGCCATCAACAAGTCGCATGAATTCACGATCAACAGCTACTTGCTGGCCAAGGGCATCGGTGTCGGCAACTCCGACGTCTTTACCGTCGCCGGCTACGGTTGGGTGATCTACTTCTACCCGATGGCAAGAACCCCAAAGACCGCAGAGCCTGTGTCTCCCTCTTCATCGCCCTCGTCGGCAACAACATCGAGGTCTGGGCGTTGTTTGAGCTCATGCAGAGCTTTGAGTTGGAGAGGTACAGTGGAAAGAAGTGCTCCATGATCTATGCAAGACAGCTAGTGATCGTTTGAGGAGATTAAAAAAATTGGGTTAGTTGCAGATACACTCCATGTACTATAGATATTGGAGCAGATACATCCCCTCAACTCTTTTATTAGCAGACAGACCCTTGCTTTCATATTTTTTAATTCAAATTGGGTTAATTTCAATTTTTTTTAATTCTAATTGTGTTAAAATTGCAAAAGGGTAGTTAGGGAATTAAAACAAATATCAAATTAACCCAATTTGAATTAAAATATATAAAACCAGAGGGGTCTATCTGCTAATAAAAGAGTTAGAGGGGGTGTATCTACTCCAGTGTCTATAGTACAGGAGGTATATCTGAAATTAACCCTAAAAAAATATTAACAACTTTTTTATATCCGGGGTTAGCAACCCCAGACAAAGGGAAAATGTAAATAAATAAATTAAATTTCTTTGCCTGAGGTTGCCAACCCCGGACAAAGAAAAAAATCGAAAAAAATTAAATTTCTTTGTCCGGGATTGCAAGCCCAGGACAAAGGGAAAAAAAGCAGAAAAGTATTAATTTGGTTGTTAACCCCGGACAAAGAAAAACGACCTCGTACAAGCGTGCGACCCCAAGCTGGTGGGCGAATCAACCCCCGCCGACGTGGCGTGTCAGAGATCGATTTTTGAAAATACTTTTTTGAGGCGGTCGATTTTTAAAATTATTTTTAGAAATTGTTTTTTTTTTTCAAAAAATTGGCCAAAAGAAATATTGTAATGATTTGACCGTTTGTCTCTCAAGTACAGACCAAACTCATGCTGTATTATTTGGGACCTAGAAATGACATTTTGGTTACAAGCATATAGCCACATATTGATAATTTTTTTCAATATAATCAAATTCACACATTGCCTGTGGTAGGATTATACAATGTGGAAATACTTGTCGGCAGAGCTGTGCCCTCAATGACGTTGAAATGAAAGAAATCAAGAAGTATTCTATTTAAAATTTGAATAACAACATTGACAATGAGATAATGCTCTTCTATAGGTAAATTTAACAGTTGACAAGCCCTCTCCATCCCCATAGTAATTAACAGAGACATCCATAGGTACATATCAAGTTGAAATTAGAGACAAAATTTTGTGTCATTGTTTCATGGAACAACATCGAATTAAAGTTGCAGTGTGTAGGTGGCCTCATTTTCTATAGAAAGAACTTGGATGATGGCAATATGTCATGTTAGCATTACTCATTAACTCAAGGCAACCGGATCAAGTTGTAAGTTGTATTTCTTCTTTACTTTTCCGGAACCAATTAACCATAGATCTAATGATTGATACTATGTTCCCCTCCGAGATCCAAAATACTTGAATGTTCACTTGTATTATTCTTTTCTTTATTTACCATTTTCCTAACAATACGTGATCGTATCATTTTTGCCTGATGTCTTCGTAATACTTCAACGCAAATTTTCAATTTCCTAACTCTCCAGATTTTTTAGTTCCTCAAGCTTACATCTTACCATATATTTTTTTACCACGAAGAAAAACGATTCTTCTGTCCTCAGACACATGAAGGTGTATATGACAACCCTAGAGGGAGAGGGTGGTGAATAGGGTTTAAAATCTAATTACAACAATTAATTGGATGCACAAAATGATGCTATAAACACAAGTATATAATAAATCAAAAACAATAAGCAAGTAAATGAGAGAGAGAGAGAGAGAGAGAGAGAGAGAGAGAGATTGTAGTAGACGCGCGATGTATAGTGGTTCGGCTACCAACCGGCATAGTCCATTACCTAAAGGCCTCTCCTCTAGGATTTCAACACATCTCTATTGGTAGCTTCCTTTCGGGGTAGAAGCTTATACCTTTTATAACCAACTTCCTTTCCGTGTAGAATTTAGACCTCACAAACTACTTTCTTTCCGGGTAGAAGTATAGACTTTCACCAATCCACTTTCCAAGTGATTGAATTTCTTACCAATAAATAACCAAAATAAAAATTTGTTCTCTTTACAAGATGAGAACCAATATAGTGCCAATACTAAGGAATAAAAATTACAACTAAGGCTCTACTAGTAAGAAGAATCAAGACAAGTAAACCTTGACACTTTAATCTAAATGCTTGAGAAACCAAAATTGAAAAGTTAGATTTAGAATCTAAATTGAACTTTTGAAGAGATTGAGATTGAAAAATAGAAGATGAAAAGCAAGTCTCAATCACAATAAGAAAGCACACTTTGAATCACTCTTGAAAATGCTGGAGAATAAGCTTGAGAATGTGAAATTTTTGCTTTGAAAATCTTCGAGTTTTTCAGCTATGAGAAGTTCTCTCAAAATTTTATCAGAAGTTATCAAAAGTTGTCAAAAGTTGTTGAAAGAGTGTTGAGAACTAGTATTTATGGAGAGGAGAATGTAAGTGTGGGTGAAAAGAAGTTCAGCCTAAAATTTCGTGTCAAAATCCTCTCAAAATAAAAAGTTGCATCATTTCGATCGATCGCTGAAGCTTGACAGTCGATCGGATTTACTGCTCAACCCCCAGCCAACTTAGCGCGCCACGACCAGCGGACAATTGGTAGTCCTTGGCTGTCGAACCGTGGATGAACAGTGATTTTGTCAACGGTCACAAGCGATTGAACCATTACAGAAAAGTACCGTGCAGTTTGATTAAAATAATAAAATAAATAAAAAAGTTTCCGCACAAATTCAAAAACTACAGAACTCACGATCTACGCTAGCGGTCGAATCAAATGAAACAAATCGTCTCTGGCAGACGACCGATCACCCGGGAGTTGGGTCGCAGAACTAACAAGCAGCGAACGCTCGACCGTCTGTGGCGGTCGACCCGACCTAGTGCAGATTCTACACTGGCGGACAATCGATCGACTGTGGAGGTCGACCTGAGACCCAACCGAGACTTGGCGTCCAAAAAACTGGCAAGTAACAACGCAACACCAACCGTGCCACGATCGACCCATTTCCGCGCTGCTTCAGTTTTTGAGAGCACATTTGCAATCCGGTCGATCACTATGTTCTAGTGGTCGATCTAAATTATCCCCATACTCAAAAATCGATTTAAAAATGTCTCAGAAAAATTATGAAAAGATTTGCATAAATTCTAATAAATATATAAACAAAGTATTTAGCCCCAAAATGATATTTTGAACACAATTTGAAACTTCTTGGGCAATTTAATAAAACTTTGAGTAGAATACACTTGAAATCAAAACTAGACGTGTATGCATAAGTGTGAAAATGCAATCTAGTCCAATTAACCTTCTTGTCTCAATTCTTTTTACCTTACATGGTATTCTAAAGTAGATTTAGCAATCTACGACTCGATATTCTTTAATAGATCTTGAATTGATTTGCTCTTCACTTTAACTCCACTTTGAAAAATCTTGATAAATTGAGTAATTTGTGCAATTGAGCTAGAATTGTGTCAACTCTCCTTGATTGGTATAGCAATATGAGGTTTGTTCCAACCAACCTCCATTTATGTGCTTTGCCCTAGATCAAAACACAAAATACTAGAATATAAATTGACAACATAAGACATTTTTGTTAATACTGTGAATATGATCACAGTCCTAATAAAGAGGACTGCGATCATAACTGCAATTCTGTAAAGACTCAGAAACATGACATTTTTGTGAGGATTGCGATCATGATCGCGGTCCTCATAAATAGTTCATTTTGTGAGAACTGCGATCAAGTCGCATATCTCATAAATAAGGCATTTTTGTGAAGACTGTGATCATAGTCGCAGACCTCTATACTGCGATTATTTTGTGAGGACTGTGATCATAGTCGCAATCCTAAAAAATAAGGCATTTTCGAAGCGATCCGCTTTTTTAAAGAGATTACTTAGGGGCATTTTCGTCTTTCGTCGCTGATAAGCGCTTCAGCGTTGGACACGTGGCGCATATCTTTGCTTTAAAAAAGGAGGTGGCTGAAGCGAATAAAATTATGTGAGTTTTTCCATAATTACAGTTTGACTTAGGTGACTGAAACGACAACCTCTTTTTTTGTAATAAGCGCATGCATAGGACAAGGATATTAACTGAATTTATGAACGTATAATATTTTGTCAAAATGTAATCAAAACTCCATTAATCATTCAAAAAAGATCAAAACAATGCTAATTATCTTAACAAGCATCTAGAAAACATTTTAATTATTTTTTAGGATTTTTTAAGAAGTGCCATATATGACTGAAACGTCCAATATTCTCCATATTATTGATATCAGTATCATAAACCTTCATTCACATACTGATTCTGAGATTTCAAACCTTGCTAGGGACCTTTAATCGCTCTTGATGGTGGAAGTGGACCTTGCCCCCAAGAATTTTGTGAGACTGATCTATGTTGTAGCCCTCTGATTTTGTTTGTTTATGATGTAATTATGCAGAAGTGTTTATAGGCTATGTAATTATGCAGAAGTGTCTATAGGCTATGAGGATTCTATATGCTTTAGCATACTCTTCCCTGGATCCAGTTTGTTTCATTCATCACATCTTTAACAAAACAGGGTGGCATGCTCCCTCTTTTCTTTGAAGGGAGGAAAAAGATATAGTAAACTGAATTATGATTTGGGCAGTTAATTATTTCACTGATATATACATCATCCATGAACACAAAGTTACAGGCACAATCTATGTCATATTTAAGGAAAGTCTTCATATATACTCAATTTGATGCCTAAGCACTTGTTACCCTACCATTCATTGGTCCCATGTAACAAGCCTGTAAGTATTGCAATAAATTAACAGCTGAAGTTACTCGCATAAGTACGTAATTGATCTACAATAAGAAAGTAGGCGTACCAGACCGCATAGGGAGGGCAAATCAAATATTTGATCAAAGACTCGGAAATGCCAACCCAACCCATCAATTAATGGTAGTTACGACCAAATCACTGTAGATATTTCTGGATATCTTGTCCCTGTGACTGCAGATTAATTGAACTGAAGTTATCAGCTACAGTAATGACTAGTACCCACTATCAACATTCATAACATAGTTTGAGCTTGTTATACACCTGAAGGTAGGTCAGCAACAGAATGACACCAGAGTTCCAACACGCATGCATTGTAATTGGAGCAAGAAGATTCCGCGTCTGAGAATACACCACACCCAGCACTATTCCTATTACATAATGAGTAATAATCACCATCAAACACTAAGCTAACATGAAGTAAATAGCTAGATCCATGCATCTAAAGGAAGTGGCACTACTATATCCAAAAATGCAATTATTTGATCTCTAAGTGAAAACACGTACTTACCAAAGATGAAAATTTCTAGGAATTTTCCAGGAGATTGGTGCGCAAAGGTAAACACAACAGAACTTAAAAACACTGACAAGGGCAGAGGGAACCTGACAAACAAGTAAAACATGCTAATAGTTAGCTAGTAGCCTAGTAGCCAGAGTTATACTATCCGCTAGATTGAAGTTTAAACTCAGAAGGGAAAGGAGGTTCACCATTTTGTTAAGGAAGTCAACAGGAAACCTCGATACAGTGTCTCTTCACAAATCGGAGCTAAGATTCCTAGCACACCAAGAAGGCAAACAGTGCTGAAACAAAATATAACCAACAAAGCATCGATTATTTGTAAAGCTGAGGCGTCTGAATGGAGTCTAAAAATTAATTTCAAAGATCAACCCAAATAATTTGAAACATAAGGGCTATAGTTAAGGAGGAATGACCTGACATTCGATAAACCAATTAGAGGAAGCAATCTCACTAAAGATTCTGTCTGCAATAATTGAGGAAAGAATAGGTATCAACCTCTGTCTCGACAAGAATAATGCTAAAAACAGTGCTAAAAGCATATACAATTTCAATCATTTTAACAGCTAAAAGGTTTCTATATCACTAGAACTATGTCAGTGAACAAACGTTGAGTCAATTGATGTTTGTATTCTTAAGAAAAGATGATGTTGTGAAATGGTCTAGAGTATTTGCACAATCTCTTTCATCAACTTTTAGCCAAGTTATGAAAGTTCGAAAATGGAAACGTAATAAAGACTATTCACTAGTTTCTACTAACAACAGCCTGAGTTACATGGCCTAAGCTAATTATTCCTTCTAAACTCTACTCAAACATAAAGAAGTGTTCTACAACATTATGTAGCATTACATGTTTCTATCAACATGGACAATTCCCTTTCTGTTGGAGATGCAGTCAATAGACAGAAAATGAGAAGCATACTATTGAGTGCTTAATTTTCCAAAACAGCTCTTAGCTACATGATATTTTTACAGCAGCATCAGATCTCTGCACCAACATGTTAACTAAATCATCTAACAAAAGCAGATTGCTCCTATATAAGTTTTCATGCACAGAAGATATATCAAGAATATTAGAATCCCAACTACTAGATGACTTCACCATCATCAGCATGGGATATAACATGCAAACCTAGAATGCACAAAAGACCCTTTTTGAAGCAGATGGAAACACATCAAAAGTATAAATACGTCTACTAAGTCAACAGTCAAAGCAGACAAGTGGATGAAAGCTCATTATAAGAATAATTCTGGTATCACAATTAACCTTGAGGAAAGCATCCCATCCTTGAAGCAAAATACAAGAAGCTAGTGGTTTTGGGTGCAAGTGGAAATACCGCATCTATCAGATGGGAGCAGATGGCTTACTCGTAGTTTTAAGAATTTAAATTGTTTGCATGACATGCTTGCGGCTGCAATTCTGTTTTTGTCTGCATGATATGATACATGTGTTGGCCTAAAGGTTTTAACCAGGCTCATAATCAAACATTTAAATGAGATTAACTTGGTGGTTGGTACTAGTATTAACTTTGAAAAAAAATATGATTTATAGATTTTTATAGGCATAATTCAAGCTTGCTTAATGATGTAATTCGCAAGAAATCTCAATCGAATCAAATTGATGACATATACAAGAATTGAAGGTCAGCAATTAAGAATGTAGTCGAGCAAATGAAGAGTCTAATTGGCAAAAATGCAAGGTTTAAACAATTTTCTTTTTTTTCTTTGTTTAAATGGTGTAAAATGCTTGTAGGGTAGAAGCAACATGGCACAGTTACCGCAGCAGAATTGTAATGACTAGGATCTTAACCAAATTGAGATGGGGATATGTTGGAGGACAAAGAGTAAAGGACTTAGATGCAAAGAAATTACGAAATGATAAATTTTTAATAAGGATAATTCTATTTAAGATAACAAGGGATAATACAAAATATGAATTGATATTGAGGCGGCTAAAGAAAATTTTACCTCAACTTTCCCCTACCGCCAACTCCTTTTTTATTGGATTAATTTTTTTGCAAACCACGACAGAGCTTTATTCCGCTATTTATATACCCACACAACGATATTACAAACCAACTGTGGTGGAAATTTTCCGCTATGAGTGATCAGACGGTCGATCCACACCACAAGCGAGAATAAAAATGTGGGGGGTAAATGTAAAATGGTGATCACAACACAGAAAAGAGGTAAAGACACAGAATTTTTTGTGGAAACCCAAATCAGGAAAAAGAACACAAGGAGAAAAATCCACTATAATCTGCCAATTTACAAGGATTACGGGGATTGTTTGGAGTGTCTCAGAACTAGGATTGACTGTGAAAATGTTAGGAAGACCTTGATATAGGTCGGTCTAGAGAGAGGATGCAGGTTTGGTCCTTTCGTCAAAGGATTCATGTCTCTTCCTTTCTCATTGGAGATGAGGGTCTATTTATACTGAGGTATTCATGGTGAATGAGGGCTAACGAGGTTCATGTAGCTGCACGACCTTCATGTGTGGATTT
Source organism: Agave tequilana (assembly GCA_038442645.1). Classification (NCBI taxonomy): domain Eukaryota; kingdom Viridiplantae; phylum Streptophyta; class Magnoliopsida; order Asparagales; family Asparagaceae; genus Agave; species Agave tequilana. The sequence goes on from JAVJIF010001692.1 coordinate 289,390, forward strand.
ATTGTAACGGCCGTGACTATGGACGCTGGACTGTTGGATTGCATGCAGGGAATCTCTTCATTGTCCGCAACTGCCCGCCTTGAATGCGAGGGTGTTGCACGTCTTCAACGTGGGAAAGGGAAAGTGACGCGATTGCAGAGATCTCGGTGGTCGCTACTGGGGACTTCCAGTTTGTGGTGAAGTCAGGAATCTTAGACTGCACATGACTCTGAAAGGTGATGCCTTCAGAACAGAAAGTAGCTCCAGGATAGCTCTGGGTGGCGGAACTTGTAGGAAAGGACCGAGAGTTGTGAGCATCTCGATGGGAGGCTATCAGTTGCATGGACACGTGTCAATATCTTGATGTGGGTCAATTTTTTACCACTACAGATGCCCCACCCTCCGCTCTTTCACTTGCTCGAGCCTGTAGGAGGGAAGTTAGAAGAGCGGAGTTAGCAAAGATCTTTAAGTGACTTGAATTCTTCTAGATGTTGATGAAGGGGAGGATTTGAACCATCAATGCGAATCTTTTGGATTTCACAAGGAGATTGTATTAGAATTATGACTGAAATGCGTTGTGAAGGTAGACGAAACTTCAGAGATCAAAGAACAGACGTGCACAAGGAGTTGTGCACAGTATAAGTCGACTTATACTTGATATAGTCGACTTATGATAAGAATTAGTCAACTATAATTGGTATAATCGACTGGTCTTGCAAACAGAGAGTAAGGGTCTCGGATTTTTGACAGATTAGTCGACTTATACTCATGTATAGTCGACTAATAGACATGATTAGTCAACTTATACATGGTATAGTCGACTAAATCGCGTTTGGTTGTTTTCTTTTCTAGATCTGTTTCCAATTTTGAGTTGGGTTTGAGTTTTCTTTCTTCTGAGGCGATGATTGTTCGTATTGATGGAGTTTGTATAGGACTAAGAGAATCATATAGTTTATAAATAAACCCTTAATGTTGTCCTTCAATGTATTCAATGTAACACAATAAAAAAAGAGAATCGTGTGAGAAGCTTTAGCCATAAGGGTTCATTTTTCTATGCGGTCATCAAAGGGCTTGTAATCTTCTTAGCGAGAGGTGTAAGTGTTTCTTATTATACTCCACAAGGTTTAATAAAATTTCTCCCTTTCTCTCGTGGACGTACAACACGATCTGTTTGATCGGTGGAACCACGTTAAATTATGTATTAGCTTTCTATACTTCGGAATATCTTCTTTCTTTTTCTTCTCAATGCTCGTCGATCCTATGTTGCTTCCGTTGTACCGCCCCAACAATTAGTCATAGGGGCAATTCATAATATATTGTGTAGCTGGATGACAGCTTGCACGTCGATCGATTAGACTTGCTTGAAATCTGTTACTAGTGTATTTTCAAATCCCGGCGCCATAATGATTGAGATCGTGTGGCAGAGACGGTTGATATCCTGCTGATTCGATTGTCCCAAAATCTTGAGATATGGACTAACTTTTTCAGAGATTAGGGATTTGAATTGGAGACGTTTCGACTCCATCTTTATCTATAAATAGAGTGAAGCCCTAGGGTAAAATTTGCTCATCTTCTTCTCTGGAAAAAAAAACCCTTGCTTTCAAATTCTTTGTTCTAGTGGGTTTCCATGTCGTTCTTCTTCGTTCGGCGGAGGAAAGAGAGGGAGAAGATGGAGATGGTGGAAATAGTTGTCGGGCTCTTAATGTTCAGAAGTCTGATTGGCGCAAAACATTAATCTTTGTAATGAGCTTGTCACAAAACATCAGTTTCACGACAAAGCTCTGCTATCAGGAAGGATGAATAGGGCTTCTGCTTTGACCTGGCTTGTTCGTCTGATCTTTGATTGGATCAATCCAATTCTTATCTTGTGGATCAGAGTTCTTTCCTGATAGTGTGTCTGAGGTGAAAGTAGTTGTCTTGGACAGTTACTGCGGAAGATGTGACTCCACTGCAATCTTGCTTGTATTGGGGTCTTCATTCTGATCGGACATCACTGCTTCGCGCTTGGAGACTCTTTTTGTTGCAACGAACAACAGGAGAGGAATACGAGATGTCGCCGATGAAGCACTCCTTCCAGAGCTCCAACCTCTTCCTTAGAACAAAAAGTCTGTGGTGTGATATCATCATTAGCTTGTATGCCTTGGCGGAGTTCGTTGGCTTCCTATGAGACGTGTTTCGGGTGGAAAGGAAAAGATTCTTCATCTGAAGGATCTCTTTCTTGGGGAAACCTCTCGGAGCTTTCTCCAGGATCTTTTAGGCAGTGGCAATGGGACTGCCCTCTGACGGATGTTCTCCGTAGAATATGCTTTCTGAGTTCGGAGGTATGGCCAGGCATTGCAACAGGATGGAAGAGACTGATCATATGTATTTCTTTTCAAAAAAGAGTAAACACAGAACCGTAATGAAATTTTGTATTACTCTTGTTAGATGTAATCAAATATATATTTAAATGGATGTATTCGGAATGGAAAGACTTTTGGAATAAAACATGTATAATATTCTTTGGAATGAAAATGTTTGTTTAGATCTTGCCAATTTGCTTTACCATTAGCTTTCTTCGGAATCGATCATGTCTACTTGAAGTACATGCCTTTAACTTCAGGATATTTGATTTGGCATGTTGGTGGTTTGGTAAGTTTGTAGTGTTATTCCCGAGTTGGGGCAGTCCCATCAACAATACCTGCAGATTTTTAGCCTCCGAGTGGGAAAAATCCCAGCAGCGGAGTTGGATTCACGTATGCTTGACCATAAAGGGAGCTGTGAACATGGGATTCTGAGGAAAATTCCTAAAGCAGAGTTGGGCCTCCGAATATGGGAAATCCCAGCAGCGGAGTGTGAAATATGTTAGGGCGCTGAGAGGAAAAAATTCTTACAGCAGAGTTGGGCTTCCGAGTGGGGAAATCTCAATAGCGGAGGGATGATGTGCATATAAGCATGCAATGAAAACTTAAATTAAATGTTAGATGCAGTATCATAAGAAGATGTGAGGCATAAATTAAATACATTAGGCCGACAAGACTATGTATGTTCAACTTTTAATCGCACGAAACTAGTACGTCGAAGGAATAATCCAAATAAGAAAACCACATGCGTATATCATGTGTCTCATGCGGTTATAGGTTAAACATGCACAACCATATCGTTCTGAGATGAGTAACACATGCACACACTCACAAAGGTTATCTTTGGATAATACTTGGCGACCGTGTCTTCTACGGTGTCCTTGACGCTTCCAGCCTGTAATCACACGAAATTAGCACGTCGAGGGGATAATCTAAACAAGAAAACCCTGATGTATATACTTTATATTTCATGCAATCATAGGCTCTCCGGAACGTTCGCTTGCAAATTGAAAAAAAGGCCTGAATTGAGGGTATCACCCATCGACATATTGGATGTCTCCTCCGAGTGGGAAAAATCCCAGCAGCGGAGTTGGGCCTCCAAATGGGAGAAATCTCATCAGCGGAGTCGATTTCACATTCGCTTCTGAGTGAGGGAAATCCCATCAGCGGAGCTATGACCTTGGTAGGGACCTGAAGTGGGGTATCACCCATCGACAAATTGGATGCCTCTACTCTGAGTGGGGAAAATTCCAGCAGCGGAGTGGCGATCTGACATGGACTCGACAGAGGGAAACTGCCAGGGGTTCATCCGCCCATGAGTCAGATGAGGGAAGCCCATAAGTAGTGTTTGGGTTTTCGAGTGAGAAAATCCCATCAAACATCAAACGGGGGTTCTGAGAGGGAAAAATCCACGCAACAGAGTAAGGATTCCGAGTGAGGGAAATTCCAGCAACGGAGGGTTTCTATTCTCGTAACCTAATCGAGAAAGGGCCCGTAGGCAAAGCTGTGTTGCCGTCTCTGAGTGGGAAAAATCCTATCAGTAGAGCGTACAGACACAGTCCTCCGAGTGGGAAAAATTTCAACAGCGGAAGGACTAACTTCGAATGGTGAAAATCCCAGCAGCAGAGTAGTTTCGAGTGGAGAAAATACCATCAGCGAAATGTCTAGACACAATCCTCCGAGTGGAAAAAATTCCATTAGCAAAAGACCGACTTCGAGTGGGAAAAATCCCATCAACGGAACGTCTAACCTGGAAGAACTACAACGATTAGGAGCAGAAATATCATTGTATTCAATATGGGAATAGAATACATGAAACTGGAATACAAAAATGGTAAGGATAGGAGTACTGCTCTGTCTCTTGAAAATATGAAATCACTCAATTGCTTTGTATTAAGTGATCAGGTGTTGTGGCTAAGATAGACGGTTGAGCGTTGAGCTATCTGGATCTGGAGGCTGCTTCTAGAGTGAAGATGTACTCTTTGAGGAGGCCTTGTTGGATGAGTTCTTCCAAGTACTTCCAGAGGGCCCAGCAGTGGATGGTCCTATATCCTTTACAATCATGGTAAGAGCAATATTCTTCTACTCCGGAAAATGAGGGATCGTACCGGATTGATCTCAGGCGCCTAACCCACGACTGGTCCTTGATAGCATTGAAGATCTCATTGATGGAGAGCCTCAACAGAGTGAAATGTTGTTCCACTGACTTGTGAGTTTAGAGCGGATTTGGTGAAAAGATGGGGAGCGCTTGTCTCTTGAAGGCATGTTACCCCCGGTTTCGATCTTAGGCATGGGTGGAGGCTTCATGCAGAGACTTCGACTTTCTTCTGACATCGTCGTGCTCGCGGTATGGTTGAAGGAAGTCTTCATTGCCTCCTCCAGCTGGATGTAGGGCTGAGCTCATGACAGAATCTCGCTTATCTGAGTAACACTGTGCTTGAGGAGGTGCTTGTACAGGGGGTGAGAAACCTACAGCTCGCTGATGAACGCCAGTGCAGAGACGTCTTCAATGCAATTGGGGACTTTGACGAGTTGGCTCTTAAAGAAGTTTATGTATAATTTGAGGTTGTCGTTCTGTCTTATCTTGACAGAGAGGAGATGATGGTTGTTCTTCTTGGCCTCCCGACGAGAGGCGTACTGAGTGAGAAAAGCCTTGGTTACCGCCTCGAAATTACGAAGAGTAAAGCGGCAGAGAGTAAAACCAATCTGATGTCACACCTTTCAGACTAGAGGGAAAGTGATGCACAAGAGTGGATCATTGCGGAATATACCACAATCTTATCCCGAAAATGTCTGATGTGCTAGACAGGGTGGCTTACCCCGGAGTAGTAGTCGAAGGTTAGAGTTGAAAACTTCCTCGAAAACTCGCATTTAAGGATGTCTTCGAGAGGGGGGTCAAAAACTTTGGCAAATGAAGGCGTTAGATGGCCTTGCAGCTTGACTTTCGTGATCCGTCTCTGGATCAAATCGTCAAGGACTCAGAAGTCGGGAGATCCACTAACTTCATTTTCGCTTTCTAACTGCGTCGATGACTGGATGTTCTGGAGGATAGCAATTTGAGCCTGGAATTGGTCATTGAGCCACCTCCTGATCACAGATGGCATTCTTGTGGTCAAGAGCCGCCTGCTCCCGATCGCGATCTGATTATACTTGTTGTTCCTTCATCTACTCTTTCATGTCAGCAAGCATCTGAAAGAGCTGGTCTTCGTGTCCCTATGATGGTTGGACACTGGCGGTTGCTCCTTAAGGTAAGAACTATATAACATGGACACGGACATGGGTGTCGGACACAACACGGACAAGGACAGGGGACACAGTAATATTCAAAAAAAGATACGAGGACACGACAAGCAATATTTTATTATTATATTACATATAAATAAGTTTCCTTCCCCTATTCCTAATTTTTCGATTTTCTCTCATACTTTCAAAAAATTTGTCTTCAACTTTTTCAACAGTACTTTTCGAAATAGATATATTATACAAACTCTACCTATGCAAGTAGAATAATGAATACTTAACTTGTCAAAGATAAGATGGACAATAAAATCTAAATAATTTACATATATAGCGTCTATAAAGTAACAAACAAAGCAAAAAAAATCTAATACCTCACCTAATTCGTGATGAGTGTAAATTCTACAACATATTTGCTTATGTCAAAATGATATTTTTTTTCACATTTATTTAAGTGACATGTGACTTTTAAATATCTAATACATGATCTTTAAATTTAATTTAATGCTGACACAGTGTCGACACGTGATTTTATGATTGCTTAAAATCCGACACAGCGTCGGAGTGTCCGATACGTGGCGGGCAAGTATCTTGCAAGTATCGGTGTCTGACACGGATAGGGCACTCACTTTGAAGTATTTGTGCTTCATAGGCGAGGAGGAGCCAGTGTCATCGGTGATATGTAGCTAATTGTTGGTTGGTTGGGGGACCTGCCCCCAGCGGTTCCGATGGTCTTGTCTTTGAATGTTGCACCATTGACTGCTCGCTTTCTTGGGGCCATCATTGATATGAAAAAGTCTTTTTGAGAAATTTTTTTGAGTTTTGGGAGAGATTTTGAGCGTAGGGACTCAGATCTCAATGAAAGTACTAGTTTGTGGTGGAGATATTCCGTTGCGAGTGATCAGACGGTCGATCCACACCACAAGCAAGAACAGAAAAGTGGGGGTAAGTGTAAAATGGTGATCACAATACAGAAAAGAGGCGAGACACATGATTTACGTGAAAAACCAAATCGGAGAAAATCACGGAGAAAAGAAAAATCCGCTATAATCTGTCAATTTACAAGAATTACAGGGATTGTTTGGCGTGTCTCAAAACCAGGGTTGACTGTGAAAATGTTGGGAAGGCCTTGGTATAGGTCGGTCCATAGAGAGGATGCAGGTCTGGTGCTTTCGTCAAAGGATTCAGGTTTCCCTTTCTTGTTGGAGATGAGAGTCCATTTATACTAAGTTGTTCATGATGAATGAAAGCTGGCGAAGTTCATGTATTTGCATGACCTTCATGTGCGGATTTGTTATAACGATTGTGATTATGAGCGTTGGACTGTTGGGATTACATGCAGAGAATCTCTTCAATATCCATAACTGCCCGCCTTGGATGCGAGGGCGTTGCACGTTTTCAACGTGAGAGGGGGAAAGTGACGCAATTGCAGGCGGTCACTACTGGGGACTTCCAGTTTGTGGTGAAGTCAAAAATCTTGGGCTGCAGATGACTCCGGAGGGTGATGTCTTCGGAACAGGAGGTAGCTCCGGGATGGCCCCAGGTGGCGGAGCTTGTAGGGAAGGACCGGGAGTTGTGGGCATCTCTGTGAGAGGCTATCAGCTGCATGGACACTTATCAACATCTTGATGTGGGTCAATTTTTGATCATTACACTAACCTAAGCCTTCTACTTATTCCTCTGCGGACCTATAATGAACTGCTAAGCTAGAGCCTCCCTAGGCATACAAGATTACTATAGAGATTACAAATTACTTCTAACACTCATCCTTGATTGTAATTCTCATTTTATTTCTGAAGTGAACAAACTTTTTCCGTGGGCAATGCCTTTGAGAAGATGGCGGGCTACTCATTTGAGGGATGAAGTCCAACTTGATCTTGTTGTCTTCTACAAGCTCCCTGATTAAATGATGACGAATTTCAATGTGTTTGATGCTTCTGGAAAAATTCTCTCTTTTCTGTATATGCATCTCCTCTTTCCTTTTCTGAGAATGTCAGCTTTGACCAATAGACTAGCTCCAACCGATATTGGCTGAAAGACATCTAAGAAGCACGGAACTTCTATTCTAAAGAGGTGTCGTGTCGGACGCGACACTTCTAGCGGTGTCATTGCTGTTTTATGTGTATTTTGTCAGAATTTTACATCTGTCAGTGTGTCATATCGTGTCCCACCCATGCCAGCGTGCCATGCATGCAACCAGAACACCAGAAGCCACCCAAATTGTCAGGAATGCAGTTAATATATTAATCACATAGGCAACAGACAACTATATTTTTTTTTAGTAAACTCAAAGGTTTAAATAATTAATAGATTAGTGAAAAGAAAAGTAAATAAACCTCATTTTGTGCCTGGTCAACATCTGAACTAGATATCAAAGCCTTGAGAAGAAAAACAGCAGAAGCAGCAACCAATAGACCACTGCCTGACCATAAAATCCAGCCATTCTGAAGATTTATTGGATCACTCCATTCTGTAGAGTGAAAATCATGAGAAAACAAGAGTAAACCCAGAGGCATTAAGTCATCACACATGTATCTGCATTCATTCTAGTTTCCTTGAAATAGTTCCATAGAACATCAAACATTAAATCATGATTCTGGCAACCAGGTCCATAAATAAAAATACGCTCAAGTTTGAATGAACAAAGTGGAAAAATTTACCCATCAGGCTATTCAGCAGATAAAAAATCACCCCAGATAGAGTTTTATAGGAAAAGAGGCATGCTTAATGGATCAACGCTCAAGCTACTACAATATTAAATCCCTCCAAAAAATTTAAAATTTTGAATTTGCCCTTTTCAATGGAGAATAGCCTGACCCAGTGTTCACTTGATCTGTTGTATAATATATGACACATTAAGCAACTTGTAACGTTGGTTACAGATTATCCTGTACAAATATTTAAGCCAGTCTCAAGGTTTGGAAAGTGATTTTTCTCTCATTAATGGCATGACTGAAGCAGAGAACCATTGACTTTTACTATCCAGACCATTTACATCATGTGTTAAAGGTATTTCCCTGTTGTTTGCTGGAAAAGTTGAAATTGAACCCAAGAAAAAGTTTTCAGCCATATCAAAATAACAGGTAAATGTTCGTACTTAATGAGAAAATATCATCCGGGAATGGTTGGTGTGGACGGATAAACATGTACAGAACTGAAAGCTTAACCAAAGATTTTAATCTGCACAAGCACAAGAAATGAAGGTAAAACAAACAGAAGATACAGGACTATTTCACTTAAAAGGTGCACAGTTGGAAGGATTTACAGTTGGTCCATAAGCATTTTAATTGCTTGTTCATCAGTGCTATGAAGCTCAGTTAGCATATTCTTAGGGTCAGGATGCTGAAGTCCTGCCAGTCCTGATGATTCTACAACTCCTGCCAAAACAATACTGATAAAATGTCCTTAGCATTCATAAAGAATGTGCAGTCAAACTAGTAATTTCCAGTCAATTATCTATTTGGATTTTAAATCTATAGTTCCAGTAATAGATTATCTATCAAATATCTCACAAATAGTAAATTTGCATGAGTGAACACTGAACAGAGAACATCAAATACCTAAATACTGGTAAGAAATTAAGGAAGAGGATGGAATGCCAAAATGCTGGTATTAGATTATCTATCAACTAGCTTCTCTTACTTAAATGTTTATAGGATCCATTTAAAAAGAAACAACCCCTTCTAATACCACCTCTTTTAGGGGTATAAGGACAATCAGCCTCTGAAACAAAAGGCTGAGGACATGGGATACGTCCCATCAATGGCTACTGAATTATGGTTCAGCTGAACCAAAACCAAATTACCAAACCAGTTCAGATTTGGCTTGGCAGAACAGCAATAACATGCCTAATAGGAACTAGCATTACATGCATCATAGTCAATCAAAAGCTTGTATTCTATTCAGCCATCAAATCCGGTGTTATTAATCAAAAAAATATGTTTGACAGTTGTCATTTATATTGATACGTAATTTTATTAGGACTAGGTAGTAAGCAGTTCTTCCTCTTTTCTACAGCTTCAATTTCCGATCGCCTGATATGTAGAAGGCTAATTCAAGTAATACAAGTTTCACTCTTAGTTCTTGAACCAATTTCCTTTTTTTAACATTTATTTCTTTTAAATTATTTGTCCTTTGTACTTGTTCACCAATATTAGTATTATTCCTTTCAGTCGAAGCAGCCAATCTAGATCCAAAGTGCTTAATAAAGATCACAAAACCTGCATGTACAACACCAGACTCTATCGGCAAAGAAATTTGGAAGGCCCACTGAATTGGGATTTCTACAATAGACGGGTGCTGAATTAAACTGACAATCTCAAACCATGTTTGTGTATCATCAAGCTCTATCAGCAAAGAAATTAAAAAACCCACTGAATTGTGAGTCTCAAATAGATTGATGCAGAAGTGGAAGAAAATTCTCAAACTTAGCATGCAAGCAACCAAACTCTATCGAAAAAATATTTGAAAGGCCCACTGGATCAGGATTTCTCTAATATTTTTGGGGCACGCAAATCATTTATCAGAAACAAGATGGCCTTCAGGAAATGGTCCAGACTTAGTACCGTCTATGCACATAGAGTACCAGACACAAGAGATATCTTCAAATCAATGTAGGCTTTTTTTTTTTTTTTTTTGGAATAAGCCAATTCATTCGGGGCCCTTTCAATCCTTTTCTTTTTGCCTACTCAAAAAATCTGCCATTTGTCCTTTTGTTTTCATGTCGAGAATTCTTTGGGATTCTCAGCCAACTTACACTATCTCCCTATCTCAGGCTCCTATGAAGTAAAAAAAAAAAAAAAAAAAACTCAATAGAATTTTTAGTTCACGGAAGATAAACAAGAAGAAGACTCTAACTACAAGAAAAAATATGGCACAAAATAGTGTTGGCCCAGAGGCCCTTCACTCTAGTTTTGATGATGATTAACTCATGTAGTTATAGTTTACTAATAATCTTGTGATATTTACTTTCAGATATTTAACCAAGATATTAGTAGGTGATTAGCTTCAACAAAAGTGTTTTGGAGCTTTCACATGGTGATTCAAGAGTTCGAGCGTCAAGTTCACATCTAGCACTCGGATGGAGTCAAGCTCGTTTGATTGCGTTTGGATCGAGTCGACTTGGAGAAGGAGTTCTACCAGAAGACATCGGTTTGTTTGGTTTAAGATTTTGTTTAGATCAACCAGAAAAGATTAGATAGTGTTGATATGCTCAAGTTCACAATACGCACACTTGCTTAAAGTTTCATGTTTGTTTTCGGTTTAACCGGTTTTGATTTCTAGTTCAAATATATGGTTTTCATGAATAGATATAATCAAAACAAGTTTACATGATTTAATGTATATTAGATTTGATCTATATACATCTATGCTTCATCTATTTAGAAAAACTTATTTTGATAGTCTATTTCATGAGTTTGGAGTATTATATTTAAACAAAACTTATTTTTGTATTTAATGTCAAAAACATAGATATAATATCTCTCATGTATATTGGATTCTACCCATATACAATATGTTTCAAAGATTCAATATCATGTTTTTGTATTTATACAAGTTTATAGAAAAACCGTATTTTCCTTTAGAAGTTTGGTTTCTAAAAAATACCGTTTTTGATTTAAGGCAAATTTTCAAGAACACAAAAATGGTTCAAATTGTTTAAAATATGTGTTGAATTTTTGTCACACATATTTGTATTTCAAAGATCTAATAAGAACTAATTTTTGTGAAATTTATGTGATTTTATGAGATTTTTTAGAAGGTAAAATAATCAAGTTTTTAATTCCTTAATATTAACTGGCCTGCCTTCTGCCGGTCGACCGGACGGTCGACCGCGACAGAAGTCGGTCGACCGGTCTGGTCGACCGACGTGCACGGCTGTTTGAACTGGTGGGCCGGTCGACCGGGCGGTCGACCGTCCAGAGAGTTCGGCTCTCTGGAAATGGCTCCGGTCGACCGGCCAGTCGACCGACAGAGAGCTCTGCTCATGTATCCAGTTCTGGTCGACCGGGCGGTCGACCGGCCAGAGAGCCGTTGCTCTCTGGTTCCAGACCCGATCGATCGGGCGGTCGACCGGTGGCTCAACGGTCATAAATATGACCGTTGGCCGGTCGACCGCCCGGTCAACCGGAAGAGCAATTCTGCTCTTTCCAGCTGCCAATGGGTAGATTTTGTTTGGGGCTATAAATACCCCACATTTGAGCTAGTTTTATATAAGAATTTTAAGAGTAAAATTTTCCATCTTTCAGCAAGTTTTTAAAAGAGTTTTTATGCCAAAAGATTTGATCTTTAATTGTTTTTAAAGGGTTGAAAAAAATCAAGAAAAGGAGAAGTCTTTGGAATTAGTTTTTGATCTTCATTTCCATAGCTATTCTAGAAGTTTTCTGAAGAGTTTTTCCTTGTGTTTTTTATTTTCAAACTCTTTAGTTTTCTCACATTTGAGCTTTCATATCTATCCTATCTATAGGATCTTGTTTAGTGAGAAAATTGGTTTGTGGTTAAGAGAGACCACCAAGTGTTGTAACCTTCCATATTTTGTGATATCCCTCTAGTGAGAGGTGATTGTGTTGATATCCCTCTAGTGAGAGGTGATTGTGAAAGTGGTGTTTGCATCCCTCTAGTGAGAGGTGATTGAGTTGGAATCCCTCAAGTGTGAGGTGATTGTTGTTTGGCTAAGTGTCCATCCCTCTAAGTGTAAAGGTGATTTGTGTTGTGCCTTACCTCTAATGAGAGGTTGTATTTATTGAGAGAGGAGTTGTGTACTCCCAAGTTGTATTTGCCCAAATCCTCAATGGAGGTTCCCTGTGTGGGAACTCCTGTGTGGATGCTTTAGTGAAAATCCTTCTGTGTGAAGGCGGCGACGTAGCGCTGGGTGCTCGAACCTCGAAACATATCTTCGTGTTTGCGTTTGATTCACTATCTCTTACTCTCTCTCTCTCTCTTATATTGTGCATTGATTCATATTGTTCACATCATATACATGCTAAGTTTGTTTGTGTGCCATACTTGTGTTTAACAAAGAGAGCTTCATATAGCACCTCAACTCTTATTTAGAGGAATTTAGAGAAGATAGTCCAGAGCCCTTCACCGAGAATTCGGCTACACTCTTTGGTTACACTAAGTGTGTTGCAATTATTTTTTAATTCCGCATTATTTGTCATTAGATTAGCCTTACATCTATTCACGCCCCCTCTAGGTGTACTTTCAAATAGATCATGCTTTGAGTTGTACCAAATTCTTCAATCCCTTTTATATCTAGACTCTAGAGATTCATCACTCATGATACCCAGTTTATTTCAAGGCATATTTAAATGGATCCTATAATATTTTAGCTAAGAGATTAAGGAACAGGACAGAAACAACTGAATGCTAATTTCAATTATATATAAACCTTTGCAACTAAATTTTACAAACAAAGAACACAAAGAAATCCAAGTCATAAAATGTGCTATTTTTTATTACATCACACACTTTAAAGTTCAAAACAATGGATGCCAAAAGGAACAAGTAGAAGTTATAAAAACTAATGCTAAGATAAAGGATCAATCATCTAAAGGCACAAGTTCAAACTAACTAGCATTTGATCTCGACTGGCTATAGACAAGCTGATAATGCACGCACTCTATCTGAATAGTGAATAGAGCTTAGTAAAATTTTTACATGTAGCAATCATGAAAAATCCTCCCCAATAACGCAATCATCCGATTCACCCGGATCTTGAAAGTGCAACAAAGATGCCTGCTTCTTCTGTGCATAGCAACCACTTATTGCCTAATACATAACAATGTGATTCTCAACACTTTTTTCACTGAAAATATAGTTAAGCAACATAATCTACTAATTTCAAGAAAATGAAACAACATGGGGTCTAAAATAAAAATAAAAAAGAGTCGCTTTTGATCTAAAAGCAACTCACCTCATCAAGTAAGGCGTCATGACCAACGCGGTAACTTTCCAATCCCACGGTACATCCCATGGCCGCAAAATTGACAGCTCTTCCTCCTCCAAAATCTAAGAAAACACCATCAAATTGTTATCTTAGAACAATTCAAATGCTAAGACAAGTAATCAAGCTAGAATACCTCCTCGGAGCTAGTTTCTTTCGATGGATTGGAGCACCAAACCCTAGAAACGTCTCCCCTGCGACAACGAGCTGACCGCCCGATGAACCCTAGCTTAGACATTTTAGGGTTAGGGTTAGGGTTTGGATTTAGGAAGAAGGATCCCATGGGATTTACTAGCGGGAGCGGAGACATTTTCGGAGTATGTGAGAGTGGTCGGTTTGCGCGAAAATATCCATTCCACATTATATAGTTTCCTGGTTTCGACGTGGCAGCTGCTGGTTCGCTACAATGTTTGTCTGCTGGCTTGTCAAGGATAGCTAAATTGGGTGGCAAACGGGTCGGATTCGAGTCCGATCCTACATTACAAGGATCCATTATAACTTCATAAGATTCAAATACAGATTGACACCCATAAATAAGAAAAAGCAATCGAAGATACATTTGAGGAGCCAGACCCAATTGTTTATCCAACTCGGTTTTGAACATTGAATCCAAATACTCGGGACCGCTTAGGTCAATACCGAGCGCGTGGGTGGACGTCTACACTGAATTTTATACAAAATATGGAAACCGACATTGAATCTTAACATTTGTACATAATACTCTTCTAGTGTAAGAACTTATTATTCACGCTAACAAAATGCTAGGAGGCTAGCTCTAATGGTAAGGTTCTTACTAGGCTTTGCTTCGCCTCCCTTCTCTTTTAATTTTCTTTTTGGCTCCTAAACAATAAACAGAACTTTACATTTTAATTTCGGTTCTTGAAATATTTAGATTGAAAATATTTACCAAAAAATGTGGAAAATCTTAAAGATTGGTGTAGATTAAAATGATGATAACAAATATAAGATGTATTTAATTTTAAAAAGTAACTATTAGTACATACTAAAATATTAGGATATGTTCAACAGTTTAAAGATTTTGTGGATTAACTCACTTAAGGATTATAATTATTAATTATGTATAAGATTAATAACTAATTCCTGTTTCACTATTAATCAAATTCAATAGAATTTATCAAATCTATATCCACATCTACCTGAAAAAATATATCTCATTCTTCATAATTTAGAGTATAAATTCTTGTCATGATCTTTCTTGCATGTTGAAAATTTGGAGAAGAAGAAGTTTCAGTATGTTTATTCATAAACCAATTACATCAATATATATAGATACAAGAGAGAGTAGATAGATAAGAAAACGAGTAATAAGATACGGTAATATAAGGGTAAGATATCTAAATATAAGAGCATCTAACACCCCTCGAACTCATGGTGGATCAAACATCGAGAGTTTGAACAAAATCTCGCGAAACTTATGGGAAGTTTTGATTGGCTGGTCGATGGAGCAGATTGCAGTGGAGGGTGGTGTGGCGAGATCCAGAAGAATCAGGCGAGAAGGCGAGATCCGTATGGATCAGGCAGGGCGAGATCCAGATGGATCAGGCATCAAATGAGAGGGCGAGATCCAGATGGATTTCAGATCAGGCAGGGCGAAATCCGGATGGATCATACAGGGCGAAATCCGGAGGGATCAAGCGAAAGGAGGTTTTGTGTGCTCCACGAACTCGGCTGGCGGTATGCTGGAGGGCAGTCGATCATCTGAGTATGAAAAAAAATCCAAGATGGCTAAAATAAAACCCAAAAGGGCTAAATTGATTAGAAAGTCCAAGAGAGCTAAAATAGGACCCAAGATGGCTAAACTAATGAGAAAGCCCTAGAGGCCTAAAATAGGGCCCAAGAGGGCTCGGGTTGGATTCTACAACGTTGGAAGAACACGAGAGATGGTGGAGCTGATATCGGTGGATACGAGAGAATCAGCGATGACTGGGTCTTAGCTGAAGCATAGGAGGATGCGCGAGAACGATGAGAAAAACTCTGATGTTATATAAGGCGAAAGTGGCACGGCGCTAGACACACACTATGCGAGTGCGGCCCAACACAAGCTCGAGAACACCGAGAGAACTTCGATCAGCAGAGAAAAAGAACTTCGATCAGCAGAGAAAAAATTGAGAGGCTCTGATACCATGATAATTTGGAGAGGAAAAAGTTTCAGTATGTTTATTTATAAAGCAATTACATCAATATATATATAATATATATATATATTATATATATATATATATATATATATATATATATATATATATATATATATATATACAATAAAGAGTATGTAGATAAGAAAACGAGTTGTAAGATAAGATAAAATAATGATATTTAAATATAAGAGTATCTAAAAATATGATAAATATACCTAAAGATAAGATAGGGTATCTAACACGTGTTCTGCGCATGCGACAAAAAATAGTCTTATTTCATATAAAATCCCAATACTTTGCCTCAAATATGACAATATCCTTTAAGATATCAGCAAGATTTTCTTGTTGTACAGTATTTTTTTTATCTCTTCAGAAATGTGGAAACAGCTAAATTTAACTCTATATTCTTATAATCTTTGAGGAACTACATTTAAAAAGAAAAAAGATGGTTTGGATTAAAGAAAGCAAGAATAACTATAAAGATCTTCATTGAGTCATTGGGTTATTATCTTCGATCCTTAGAGATTCATATCTGAATCCAATAAAGAATTAGATTTATTTATACGATCTACATCTTATTCCCAACAAGCTAATTAAATAATATTAAGGACCCAAACTTACTTAATTTCTTATTGCCTTTTCAATCCTTTTTTAATATACACGTTATTTCAAGATATACAATAGAATTAATTATTTTACATTTATTATAATAATGTTAGTAGCAATATTCATACTAGTATCATGATTTGGATCTCGCTAAACAAACCTCTAAATTCATGTATTTTACATCAATTTCAATGATTTTCATTGCTGTTGCTTCACTACAATATATTTAGAAAAATTGCAATAATAACAGCTTTTTTTTTTTTATTTCATTTTTAGTTTTGATATTTCTCGATACTAAAAATGTATCGAAGTTGGATTTGTTTGTTCCTTGTATTCATTAAATTACTCTACATATGCTACACGTATTTATCTTATTGAGATGTCAGAGGCAATTGATAACAATTAGCAGGTACTGCTATAGTGATTATATTTTAATCATTTTTTCTATCAGTTGACGATTAAAAAGTGTTAATCAAAAGGGTGGTGTTAAATAACAAGTCCACAAACAAAAAAACAAAAGAAAAGTAAGAAATCAAATGGCAAAATAACTCCAATGATCTAGAATCTTTTGTTTTTCCTTTGGTCATTATACCATCTGAGATGTGATTTTGTAGCTACACATTGTGTGGTTCTGCAACATAGGCGAGGAGAGCGATGATCACTTGTTCGTTACCTATCACAAAACCTTAGCTATTTGGGAGTTTCTAAAAAACAAGCTTGGTGTCAGTCAGAATACTAACTCTGTTAATGAATTATTAAAGAGCAACCTCACTGATCCCCAGAACAAGCTTGTTACTATTTTGTGGATTAACCTGGTGCCCACTCTTTGCTGGTGCATGTGGAGTGCCAGGGCAAGAAAGTCATCATAAACAAGGAGTTTAAATTAGAAAATATATTAACTAACATCATCTTCTATATACATTTGTGGACAGGAGTTGCAAGTGAGAAGAAAAAAATGGAGCTCCAGAAGGCCATTGAGCCAACTAACTTCCGCCAACTTCTATCAAGGGAACGGTACAGTAAAGCCCTAGTATCACCAATCCACCACTTTGAAGCTAATCTACTTTTAGTCTGAATTCTTCTTTTAGTGAAAATCCAGAAAGAAAAAAGACTTTCTTTGAGAGGCATAATACTCTTCCAAACTTTACCATGACAGGGTGAAATCACAACCTAGAAACAAGAGTCTTGTACAGAGACCTAACAATATAAGTTCGAGACTGGTGCAAAGGCCAAAGAAGAGTATCAGTGGTGTACGAGCTGGTGTGAGCATTAAAGAGGTAATACAATTGGTGCTTTTCTTATACTTGAGATTGGGAAATAGCTCTCCTAATGGTTATGGCCCAGCTCCATCTATCCTCATTGGTTTTGATGCCTTGATCACCAGAGGCGGACCCTAAGGTGGGCTGGGTCGGGCTATAGCCCGACCCATTTTTCAAATATTGTCTTAAATTCATTTTATTTTTGTTCTTTTTTAGATATTGTGTTAGATCCCTTTCTATTTTGGTTTTCTTTTAGCAAATTTATTACTAGTTTCACTCCTGATTTAGTAGAGAATACTGTTTTATTCTTTTGAAAAAATACATATAATTCATAAGTATATGTTGAAAAAAATTGCAGCCGACCCCAAAATTTATACCTGGTTCCGCCCCTGTTGATCGCTCACAAGAGTGTCTTTAGACCAGGCTAGGTAATAAAGAACGGGTACAAGCTTTGAAGAGTGGAGTTACAACGCCATTTGTCATCCCAGAATCTAATTTTGTTAACCTCACCAATATCCCACTGAACAATGTTAATAAAGGAACCTTCGACAGAGAGGATATCTGTATTACCTTTATTTTTGAAA
>JAVJIF010001692.1:310000-340201 GCA_038442645.1 Agave tequilana
TTCCTATCCAATGGAATCTCAAAGAGACTTGGGCAAAAAATTAGGCTCAGCAAGTTGGTAGAAGAGTTTAGCTTTTTTTGGTATTCCTTAGCTGAAAATTCTGATCAAATTTGACCCAATTAGACCGACCAAAATTCTCTGACCAAAAATCCCCCTCCTATTTTTTTTCTTTTTTCTCTAATAGCAAGCTGAGCTATTTATAGGATTTTTAGGGGTAAAGTTGTCCCCTAAAAATCCTCCATAATGTGGTTAACTCACCTCATTACATGGGCAGTAATTAACCCAGTAATGAGGCAATTACAACTGATACGCGGAGCTCACTTGTAGCTAAAACGCAGGCTTAAGCTTTGCGTTAGACGCGGGCTCCTAGCCTTGTTAGACGCGAGCTTCGAAATCTGCGTCTTGGCATTGCAGTGACGCTGAGATGTGGGTTTCGAGTCTCGTGTTTTGACATTGTTGTGATGTTGAGATGCGTGCTTCGAGCCTCGAGTTTTGACACTGCTGTGATGCTGGGACGCGGGTTTCGTACGAGCCTTGTATGATACGGGCTTTGAACTCTGCGTCTTGGCATTGCAGTGACGCTGCGGCGCGAGTTTCGAGCCTCACGTTTTGACGCTGTAGTGGTGTTGAGACGTAGGCTTCATGCTCTGCGTCTTGGTAATGCGTGAATGGCTTTAACTAGCCTCGCATCTGAAGTATAGACTATGCTATCTGATGACTTGTCTTCAGTTATTTTTATATAATTTATAGAAACCCCTTCCAAAGTTTTCAAAATTCCGTGGTTGCCTGGGACGGGTTTTGATATACTTTAGTTTTTTCTTCTTGCAGCAAGTTCTCAAGATTGGACCTGCAATCTTCTGAGGTATTTCGAGCTCGATCTTGTCTGAATCTTGGTCTTCGTGAGTGTATTGTTAAACTCTTTGAAACCACCAGGGATGATCATCATGAGTGTTTGGATACGCAGTCCAGACCTCTTCGGTGCTCTGAGCTGGTTGTTGGCGTACTGTTGAACTAGGATAATAGTCATATGCTTTTGTCAGTGTACTGTTGAACTGATTGCAGAAGAAAAGACTGAATACTGGTCTTTTAGACGCAAATATCATGTTGCCTTAGAGATGCGGACCACGTTCTGAAGTAGAAACATGACTCTCACTTATTGGAGAAACGCGAACATTGAAATGAAGACGCAGCTTTCATTTTGTTGAAGTGACACAGACTTCGAGGTGGAGATGTGAACTTTTCATTATTGAAGAAACGCGACTCTACTTTTTTGCCAAGGTGCGAGTTTCCTTCAAAGTGAAGACGCACCTTTCACTTGATGTAGAAACGCGGCTTTGAGCGTTACCAAACGCGGGCTTGCTTCATAGGAGAGACGCAGCTCTCGCTGGAAATAAAGGCGCAACTCCCTTGTTTTGCCAAGACGCGAGGCATAGATATTGAAGAGACGCAGTCTTTGGAGTGAAAACACATCTCTCACTCTGTTGAAGTGACGCAGACTTCAAGGTGGAGACGCGGACCTCCTTTTGTTGGAGAGACGCGGCTCTGTTAAACGCGAGACTCACGTTCTGGGTGTGTTGTCACGTGTCTGACGGCGCTCGAAGAAACGTCGTTCTCTTAACACGCAGGTTCGCGTTCGAGGCACGTTACCACGTGTCCAGTGATGATTGGCCTCGAGATACGGGCCGCATAACCCGATGAATTACTGTGTCTATAAAAAACAGCATTCTTTTAAGAGTCATCATTAGACTCTTTTCTTCTTCATTTGAACTCCACGTCAAGAGTTTTCAAGATTTAAGAAAAGCTCTGAGCTATTTCACCTTTCTCTTATCTTCTACATAGAATTCACAATCGAAATGGCCCCAAAAATCAAACTTGTGGCTTCATCCTCGAGCACTGTCACTCCAGAGGCTCAAATGGGAAGTTCCTCCACGCAGGAGGCTCCCATTTCAGGTAATAAAAACCATTCGAATTGATTTCCACCATTAAGGAACTTAAAAAGTTACCTTAACTCTTAAGTCTCTTCTGAAATAAACCGCCAACGCGAGGTTCACACCCATGTTTGATTTTCAGACGCGACTCTTGCACTGGTAGGGAAGACGTGGGTTTGACGACCTCCGCGTCTTCGCTTCATCAGCTTGAGTCTGTATCTGTTTGTTAAATGCGGGCTTCATTGAGCCTTGCGTCTGATTCCAATACTTAGAGAATTTTTTCTAAGTGGGGAAGTTCAGACGCAGATTTCATGTGAACCTCACGTCTCTGAAGTTTGACGCGGGTTTCGCTGTGTCTCGCGTCTGAGTCCAACACTTAGGGAAAATTTTAAAGTGAGAAATTTCAAATGCAGGCTTTGTGTGAGCTTCGCGTCTTTGAGTTTAGATGCGGGTATCACCAACCTCTGCGTTTTAGTCATTAGACGCGGTTCTGAGGTGAACCTTGCGTCTGAGCTTCAACACTTAGACATTTTTCAAGTTTCTGACTGTCGTGTTGTCCTTTTTACAGTGCAATAATCCTCAAATTCTCTGTCTAAAAAGTGTCACTTTGGACATGTTGGTGGCGCCGACCCAAACCTTACGTTCGTGCTCCAAGAGGCTGCTCCAGTGTTTGCTCTGAAATTATGAGAGCGTCGAGATAGGCTCAGCAACCCTAGTATGCTGACCTTCTAGGAGATTATGACTAATGGACAATTTGAGTCATGACACCCGTATCACACTGAAGAAACCCGACTTCTTTTTCGGCGATGCCATTACTAAGGACGATAGGGTCTTGTATGACAGAGACTACAAGTAGCTCTGCCAAATCAGGAATAGGAGGTTCTTTCTTCCCAATATGGAGAGGATGTACCCCTTGGTGTATTTGTAGCACACGTCGGTATGCCGCGCAATGGAATGGAACCTCTCTAAGTCTATCTCCAGCATGTCCCTCGGCAAATGGGGCGCAAATGAAGCTTACACTGTCGGTCATGGGAGAGATGTATTTGGGCTACATCCCAGACTGGTCAGGGCTGAGTACCCGACAGGAAAACCCCTCAATTGACCGTCACCTTCATCTCAATTCCTGAAGGTGAGGGGTGATTTTCCCACTGACTTTCGTCCACTCGGTGGGTCCACTCTACTGACAAGTCATGATGGGACAAGATGGTGGGCATTGTTCTCACAGAGCTCGAGACTTGTTGAAGCAAGCGAGATTGTACCAGGCTGTTAGGGTCGTTCAGTATGGCCTCCCGCAGAGCTCCCACCACTTTTACGGTGTCTTGGAGAGTTATCCTCTGACGGGCACATTCTTCACCCCGGTTGGAGAGATAGGGCTCGCTCTTCATGAGTTATACGAGGTTTAGGGGCTAGTGATTGGAGATGCTCTGTATGAAGAGTATGTTCCGACTACTGAGGAGCTTCACTTATTAAAGGAGGAGCACCCTAAAGTGTACGATACTTACTGAAAAGTATTATGCCACTTCTATGTCTATGGGCAAATGACCGTATGAAGGAATATGGGCGTTAAGCAGATGTCCTGGGCGAGCTACCTTTTTAATAACATAAATCAAAAGTCTAACCCATTGACCCGTCTAGCTCCTTGCGTTGATGAAGAGACTGTTAAGAGGATCAGTGCCTCCCCAAGCTCGTATACGACAGAGTTCAATGAGGATATTTTCAAGCCTGATACAGTCTTTGAAAGTTTTCACCATCAGGCAAGGATCTCGATATTTGACCGGGCTCTACTGGCGGGCTTCCTTATGTTGTGGTCGAAGTGTTGCATGGTACCGACGCTGCCGCACAAAGTGATTGTAGCCGATGTGGTGTATCCGGCGGTCCGCATGAAAAGTCAATATCTCTCCTTCAAGCCATGGTGGCAGGCATCCAGAGTGGTTTACAAGCATTGGCAAAAAGCCTATGCCAAGTGGAGGCTGTTGTAGACTCCAGGGCAGGCAAGTGGTTGACTCGAAGGGGAGGCCAGAAGTAAGGACTCCCAATCCCAGAGTCGAGCTTCCTTACACATACCTGATGGCCTGGTACGTCATGTATTGCCCGTCGCTAATGACGGTGGTGTCTCTCTCAGAAGGCTTCGTCCCTTTTGTGCAGAGGTTGGAGAGTTCGAACTGGTCACAATATTATATGTACTATGTTCGAAAAGTTATTTTGAGCAGCTCGAACTATTAGCTTGACTGATGCTTCCCTGAGAGCTCTGGTGCGTCATACGGGGACAAGTTTGCCGACCTTGCAGGCTCGGACGAGTTCACGAGGCTATCATCTGGGGTCTTCTAATGGCTCATCAATATCCGACCCGGATACTTGGTCTTTCGGTAAGGTGATTTATGCACGATCGAGCCTTACATGCCTAGCCGTTTTGCTAGGAAGTTCGGTTACGATCAATTATATGTCGATAACCCCAACACTGGCCTTCGCTTCAACGACAACCTATTTGAAGGCGCCCAGGCGTGGTATTATATAGTAGCATGGTGAACAGGGGCTATCTTTGGCCTACCTCACAGGACACCTACTTTCTATACAAGCTTCCACTTCTGCACATAGTACTTCATTGCCAGTAGGGTACCCGGTTTTGGAACGAATACTTCTTGTATCAAAAGTATTAAGGTATCATATAAAGGCAAGTCGGGTTTCAAGAGCCGCATGCGAGGGATGACCGAGTATCAGGAGGCCGAGAAGCAAGCGGAAAGGGAGGCCAGGAGAAAGGCCAGCAGAGCAGGAGCAGCTTTGGGGTCAGAGTCTAGAGCAGGAGCTGCAGAGGAACACCCCGTTCGGAGGACTCGACATGTCGTGCCCAAGCGTCCTCGAGCCTCTACTTACCAAGGTAAGCCCAACCCGAAGAAGACCAGAAAAGGATCTAAGGCTGAAGTTTCAGCGCAGATGCCTAAAATTATCCTTCTAGTACTGGGGAGCAAAAGGAGAAGGAAGAAGAAGAAGAGGCAGTCCCGGCTCTTCGTCCCCGAGGTTTACGCATGAGGGGTCCTGCAATCTTAGCGGAGGGAGAGTCTGCAGACCAATCCACCATGGCCGAAGGGGCTGAACGGCCTGAAGAAGTAGCAGAGATGGCTGAAGTTGAAATTCTACATCAACTAGAGTTTCAATTCGGCCAACAGTTTCTTCGGCTCCAGAAAGAGTGATGGAGGCGCAACAACCGAGATCTCCCAGCATCTTGATGCCTACTTCCCGGGCTATGGAGCTCAGCCCTACCACGGGGTTCTTAGTGGTAAATCCCCGATCACTGAGACCTCCTGGGTTTAGGTGTCATTTTGTCATCTGAAGAGTACGGCTACTATTCGGGCGATGAAGTTGACTTTGGTGATAAACTCGCTCTTCCTGATACCAGTAAGTTTTCGCATATTTCAGAGGAAGAGATGCATGCGTATATTCCTACGATGGTTCCACCATCGGGAGAGGTCACTACCGTCGAGGGTATTTCTTCTATCCCCCTTAATTACTTCTCCATTGAATTGGGAAGATGTTTTAACTCTTCATTTGAATTTCTTCTATAGGAGTGACTACCAGTGTTGAGGCTGCGACCTCCTCTCATATTGAGAAGATGATCCAGGAGCTGGTCTAACAGGAGGGCCTTGAAATTTTCGCTACTGCGATGCTTCTTGAGGGTATAACCACCATGACCGAGGAACCCTCATCCCAGAGCATCCTGGCAAAGGATTTGTCGTCTTCGGATCCTCAGCTTAGTAAGAGAACAAGGATTCTCCATATACTCCCGTTCTCATCGTTATTACTAATATTGATGTTATGATTGCAGAGAGTACTGGGCGGGCTCAAGTGAAGGAGCCTGTGGCGAGCACTGGCGCAGATAACAACATACTTCAAACTTTAACCGCTGAACCGGGTACTATGGAGTTTATCACTGCACTTGTTGCTTCAGAGGCTACCACAATAAGGTCCTGGAGGTATCAGCCATGACCTCAAAGTTAACGAAACATGCCGCCAGCCTTGTCTCTGCACTTAGTGAGTTGGCTTCCGCCCCTGTGAACATTATACACACCAGTATAGAAAGGGGATCCAGAGGTGGACCACCAGAGCTAACTCCAGTCATGGACATCATGGAAGAATTGGCGCATCAGATAATACAACAAATTTTCACCTTCATGAGGTCCTGCATCGAACTGGTTCTCTCTGGGAGAAGTTCCTTCGAGTTTGCCTGGATGCTTCTTGAAAACCAGATTGAGAACATCCGTTATACCAGAAGCTCAGAGCAAGCTAGGGCATATCTGACGCTAGTCGAACAGTTGGGGATATTCTTGAAGGAGTTAAAGACCCTGGAGAAGACTAGTCCGATGGACAAGGCTTGGCTGATGATAGGTAGTGAAAAATGCATAATTATCATCATATATACCATCACATTTGCACATTTATTCATATTATAATGCACATTTATTAATATTTCGTTATTTAATGTGTGCAGGCCTCGAATTATTATTTAATAAGAAATAAAGTTTAAAGAGCCCAAAAGCCCAGATCCAAGCCCATGTTTGAAGCCCAGGTGAAAAAGCGCAATTACAAGAAGTCAAAATGCAAATACAAGGACTAAAAGTTGCAAATATCAGAGATAAGGGAAGGATAGACTTCTATCCAACCCTAAACACCTGCAGGATGAGGATAAAAACCCAAGATAAGAAGGAAATTCGTGGAAAGAAGATTTGAAGAAATCTGGATTAAGGGTAACTTGATTACTAAGTTATCTCGAAAATCCAGATTAAAAGGCCAGGATACAACTTTCAGAAGCATACGCCAAGACGGAGGGACCAGAAGAAGCCACGCGCCAAAGCGCGTGGCCAGACTCCCCAGAAATGCCGCGGAAACGCGGCAAAAGCCGCAATTCCGCGGCATTCTGGATGAGTCTGACTACCAGATTTCGTCTACAACTTCATCCGGGACTCTATCTTCTTCTGCACTATAAATATCCGTGCAGGCGCAGCAGAAAGGGCATCCAGAGACGTATTAGGGTTTTCTTTTAGCTTTTTTTCTAAATTGCTGCACGATTGTATTTTCATTCATGTACGTTGTGGAGAAGGAGAAGATTTTGTAACTGGAGATTCATCTGAAGTAAAGGTCACTCTTTTGTTCTCATTTAATTTCTGCAATTTTATTTTATTTTGTGATCTCTCTGATTGTTGTTTTAATCTGTGATCTCTTCTGGTTTTCTTTTTCTTTATTTCCTTGCACTCTTTCTTATTAAATAAAAAAATATAAATAATTTGAAAAGAAAAAAAATAATGAAGAACTAATTCTCTCTAGTGGTTTGCTGAGATTCTTGAAGCAACCCTAGAGCAGTTAAGCCTAGATCTGATTAATGAACATCTATAGAAACTCTAGGTTTAAAAACAACTTTTCTAGAAGATTAAACAAATACCTAGAATTCCTAATATAGGTTGCATATTAAAAGACTTCTCATGACTTCAAACTTAAGAACTAGGACAGCATAAATTTGAGATTCGTCTTTTATTAGGCTGTACCTAGATGTTAGGATGAACCATAGTTTGGCTTTTAAATAATGTAACTTAGCTAGAGTCTAGTATTGATTTTTCTTGCTTGAATTATTTGTAATGACCTAAGGTGAATCACCTACATCTTAAGATGAAGATCTAGCTCCTTAACTTGCAATAGGGTTGTGGTAGAAGATCAGCAAAACCACGTCTTTAATATCATCTTTTTATCTCAGATCTAATCTCTCTTTTCTTACTTGAAGCATACAGAGGAATCGAGTCGAAAAGCTTTCATCGCATCCTCCCTGAGGATCACGACCCGCTTGAGCCCTTGCTACAGCGGATTCGCATTGAGATTAAGAAATCTGAACTCTATTTCTATTCTTTAAAAATTCTCAATCAAATTTTGGCGCCGTTGCCGGGGAAGGAACGGCACGATTTCCTCGTTCTAATCATTCTTTATTCTTTCTGTTGCAGGTACAGAGAACAGAAAATAAAAACAGAGCAGCAGTAAGGACATACAGCAATCCAGTGCCTCTGCCCTCGAAGGCAGAGCACCTGGACCTACTAATTTGCCGCAGAAACGCGGCAAAAGCCGCAGATCTGCGGTATTAGTAGTGAACTACTAACCTGCTTTTCTGCAGGTTGCTCTGCATTGCAAAATTCTAATTTCTGCTGTGATATCATTTCTCTGTGATCACTCTGCAACTGCTAATAAATAACATTAACCCATTTGTTGAAAATAAAAAAAAAATTTTAGACTCTTGCATTTAGGGCACGTGTCTATTTTAATTCTTTTTAATTCTGTTGAAGAGTGCTGGCGACAAGGTACGTTTGCATAGCATATAGATTAGGAAACACTCTTGGTTGTTTACTGCTTTCTTGAGTGATTACTTTTCTACAGCTTTACACGTACACTAATTCATCTTAAGGCATAACCCATAAGCAAGATAAGGTGGGGATTTCATCACCCTTCCTTGGCCCACAAATCATATCCGTCACACTCACAACCCTAACCTTAAGTAAAATTTGACTAGACGTTGGCCCTAGGTTAACTCGGACTCAATAGGAGATTGACCGAAGGAGAAAAATTGTTCGAAATTAACTCTTGTCAAATCGGTGTCTAGGCAGGGGATTGAGGGCCGAAAGCCCGAAGAACGGTGGTTATTTAATTAAGGAACGTCTCTGACGGAAACCTCCCACCGGTCTTGCCACCTACCTGGCCGATTAGCTTGTGGTTAACGTCGACAGTAGACCTCCTAAGGACAGTCTAAAGTTAGGAGTCGTCTAGGTCAAGGCTTACCCTAGATTAGGATTTTTGATTGTTTTTCTTTTTTTTCTATTGATTGATTGGGTGAACTTGTTTGCTGATTGTGCATGCCCGCTTGGTCGAGAGACCCACTTACATCCAGGCTAACTAGAACTAGTTCACCTAACTAGAACTAGTTCACCACTCGAGCTCAAGCCCGACCCACACATGGCACAACCAATATCACTCCAAGATAGGTTCTATCCTATTAGGACCTCTCTTCCTTCTTGCATCAAGCTTAACGATGAAGGTGTTGACCCATTTGAGCTTAAGCCACAATACATCAACACCCTTCCGAAATTTCATGGACTTGACTCCGAGGATGCATACTTCTTCATAAGGAAATTTGAGGAAGTATGTCTCATGATGAATATTCCTAAGTTAGGAAAAGATGACATCAAACTTAGGTTTGTCCCCTTTGCTTTGAAGGATTTAGCAAAGAAATGGCTCTACAGTCTAGAGGCTGGTTCTATATCTTCTTGGGATAATTTTGTTAAGGCATTCTTAAAGAAATTTTATCCTGTTCACAAGACTGCATTGATTAGGAAGAATATCCTACAGTTTAAGCAGACAGCCAATGAGCCCTTTTGGAAATACTTCGAACGTTTCAAGGACCTCCTTGCCCAATGCCCTCACCATGGGATAGAGAAATGGCGATTATGCCAAGTTCTATATGATGGATTAGAATATCAAACTAAAACGTTGTTAGAATCCATGTGCCAAGGAGGATTTCTGAAAAAGGACAAAACTGATGGATGGCAATTGTATGAGGAATTAGCTGAAAATACCATCCAATGGGAACCTACTCCTGAAAAATCTAGGACTAATGACCCTACTTCTTCAAAAGGAGGTATCCATTCCATTGAGGCCAACATAGCAACTGATGCTAAGTTAGCTGCTGTTATGCGTAGACTAGAGGCTCTTGAAACTAAAGAGCCAGTCTCCGTGAACCAAGTCAGCCCAACATCTTCGGCGGGCTGTACTTATTGTCAAGATATGAACCATGTGTTCGAGGAATGTCCTGTCTTCATCGCGCATCAAAGCTTGCCCGAACATATGAGTGCGGCCTTCACAAGGCCTGCCAACAATCCTTATTCGCCCACCTACAATCCCGGTTGGAGAAATCATCCCAATTTTTCGTGGGGCCCAAGCAACAATGATCAAACTAGGCCCAAATTCTCCAACAATTCCAAAATTCGCCCTATCAACAAAATTTCCCTAGTCAAAATCCTCCACCATCTTTCCAAAATTCACAAATGGAGACAAGACTTTCAAATTTGGAAAGAAAGATGGACACTCTAGTTAAAAGCCACGACACGCTGGCTCAAGTTTTAACTAGGATAGAGATCCAATTGAACCAACAAGAGAGACAGAGGGGTACCCTACCGAGTCAACCATTGCCAAACCCTAGGAATCCTAGGCCAGCCAATGAAGCTCAAGACCCAAATCAGTGTCATATGGTTCATACACTCAGATCAGGGAAACAAGTTGATAATCAAGTTTCCATGCCATCGGATCCATCTCAGCCATCCATTCCACCTAGCTCCATTTCCATTCCATCTAGCTCCACTCCTGCTCCATCCAGCCCCAATGAAACTGAAGCTGAAAAGTCAGCAGGTCAGATGCACCAGCCTATAGCTCCATTTCCAAATAGGCTTAGAAGCAACAAAATGCACATATGGAGAAATTATTAGAGGTGTTCAATCAAGTTAGGCTCAACATTCCACTTCTTGATGCAATCCAACAGGTCCCTAGTTATGCCAAATTCCTTAAGGACATGTGCACCAAGAAAAGAAAGACTAATGTGCCTAAGAAGATTTTTCTAGCCACTAACATTAGTGAGCTACTGTCCAACCAGATCCCTATCAAGTATAAGGACCCAGGTTGCCCCACCATTTCTTGCACCATAGGTCGAACCGAAATCAATCGAGCACTCCTCGATTTAGGAGCCAGCATCAATTTGCTCCCTTTCTCCGTGTATCAACAACTTGGATTAGGTGAACTCAACCCTACCCAAGTTACTATTCAGTTGGCTGACCGCTCTATCAAAGTTCCTAAGGGAGAAATCAATGACGTTCTCATACGGGTAGGAGAATTCATTTACCTAGTAGATTTCATTGTCTTAGAGACACAACCTGTGTCTAATCCTAGGTCCCAAACTCCCGTTATCTTAGGAAGACCGTTCCTAGCAACCGCTAATGCAATTATAAATTGTAGAAACGGTTCCATGAGACTGACTTTGGGGATATGACCAAGGAAGTCAATGTTTTCAACCTAGGTAAGCATCCTTACGATGTGACCGACCAACCCTTTGAGGTTAACTCCATTGAGAACATGACAAGTGAGCATAATGATGAGATCATATTTGAGTCAGAGGAAGAGGAAGAGTTAGAAACAAGTGATATCAGTCTTGATGAGATCGAATGGGAATCTAATCTGAGTTCTATAGAGATGGGAGATTCTAGCTTAACTCCACCATCGAGCCAACTCCTTCTTTGGAGTTAAAAGCCTTGCCTAAACATCTTAAGTACGCCTACCTCGGTGAACAAGAGACGTTACCGGTCATAGTTGCATCTAATTTGACTAATAGGCAAGAGGAAGACCTACTGGCAACCCTTAGGAGACATAGGGAAGCCATCGGTTGGACTATGGCAGATATCAAGGGACTGAGCCCTACGATAGTCCAGCATCGTATCCATCTAGAGGAAGGGGTTAGACCAAAGAAGGATCCACAGCGTAGGCTAAACCCACTTATGCAGGAGGCTGTACATGCCGAAATAGTGAAACTGTTAGATAATGGGATCATTTATCCCATTTCCGATAGCGAATGGGTTAGCCCAATGCATGTGGTCCCTAAGAAGTCTAGCTTTACTGTGGTAGAGAACGACAAGCATGAGTTAGTGCAAACACGATTGCCTACCAAGGTGAGAGTATGCATAGACTACCGCAAGTTGAACGCAGCCACTAGGAAAGATCATTTTCCCCTCCCTTTCATTGACCAAATGTTGGAAAGATTAGCAGGTCATGAGTATTACTGCTTTTTGGACGGTTATTCAGGGTATAACCAAATTCCTATAGCCCCGGAGGATCAAGAGAAGACAACGTTCACGTGTCCATTTGGGACATTTGCCTACCGTCGAATGCCTTTCGGCCTATGCAATGCCCCCGCCACATTCCAACGTTGTATGTTAAGCTTGTTTTCTGATATGGTCGAGCGTTTCCTAGAAATTTTCATGGACGACTTCTCCGTCTATGGAAATTCATTTGACCAGTGTCTCCATCACTTGGAGCTAGTGCTGAGTAGGTGCACCGAAAAGAACTTGACCCTCAATTGGGAAAAGTGTCACTTCATGGTGCAACATGGGATTGTCCTAGGTCACGAGATATCTAGGGAAGGGATTAAGGTAGACAAGGCCAAGGTGGAGATCATAGCGAAACTTCCACTTCCGCGATGCGTGAAGGACATTCGGTCTTTCTTAGGACACGCCGGATTTTATCGTAGGTTCATTAAGGACTTTAGCAAAATTGCTAGACCCCTTACAAACCTTCTAGCTAAAGACGTGTCCTTCATCTTTGATGATAGGTGCCATAGTGCATGGGAGAAATTGAAAGTGGAACTTATCTCTGCTCCTATCATCTCACCTCCGGACTGGTCCAAGCCTTTTGAGATCATGTGCGATGCCTCAGATTTTGCGATAGGTGCTGTCTTAGGACAGCGTAAGGACAGCAAGCAGCACGTGATCTATTATTCGAGTAGGACGCTCAATGAGCCCAAATGAACTATACTACAACCGAGAAGGAATTCTTGGCAGTAGTGTTCGCTTTGGAGAAATTCCGCCCATACCTACTTGGGACCAAGACCACGATTTTCACTGACCATTCTGCTCTTCGATACCTTATGCTTAAAAAAGATGCGAAGGCCCGACTCATTCGTTGGATCCTTCTCCTTCAAGAATTCGATCTCGAAATTCGAGATAAAAAAGGTGTCGAAAATGTCGTAGCTGACCATCTCTCTTGTGTGCCAAACGCACCTTCTGACGAGCTGCCCATCAATGACAATTTTCCCGATGAGCAACTTCTAGCCATCTCTAAGGAGCCATGGTTTGCTGACATAGTAAATTACTTAGTCACAAACCAAACACCACCTAGTTGGTCTAAACAGGATAGATACCGATTCTTGTCTCAAGTTCGGTATTACATGTGGGAAGATCCTTATCTTTTCAAATATTGTAGCGACCAAATCATTAGGAGATGTGTCCCCGACGAGGAGACTAGAAGCGTGCTAGCTTTTTGTCATGAGTTCGCTTGCGGTGGACATTTTGGTCCCCGCAAAACTGCCGAGAAAATTCTGCAAAGTGGCTTTTATTGGCCAACTGTGTTTAGAGACGCATTTGAGTATTGCAAAACTTGCACAAGATGTCAAATGATAGGAAGAATTTCCAAACGAAATATGATGCCCCTAAATCCCATTCTAGAAATAGAACTTTTCGACGTATGGGGCATTGATTTTATGGGACCCTTCCCTAATTCGTTTGGACACCAGTACATCTTGTTGGCCGTAGACTACGTGTCAAAGTGGGTAGAAGCTGTCCCTTGCAAGACAAATGACAACAAAGTTGTTGTCAAATTCTTGAAAGATAATATCATCTCACGCTTTGGAATCCCTCGAGCCATCATTAGCGACAATGGCACACATTTTTGCAATAGAACTTTTGAAGCTCTTATGCGAAAATATGCCATTACTCACAAGTTATCTACGCCCTACCATCCTCAAACTAGCGGTCAGGTAGAAGTTTCTAACAGGCAAGTCAAGCTCATTTTGGAGAAGACTGTGAATCAGAATAGGAAGGACTGGTCCACCAAACTGGTGGATGCCCTATAGGCATATAGGACTGCCTTTAAGACGATTCTAGGAATGTCTCCCTACAGACTGGTCTTTGGAAAGGCTTGCCACCTTCCTGTCGAGCTAGAGCACCGGGCCCTTTGGGCAATTAAGCAGCTAAATTTCGATTTAGATAAGGCCGGTGAGTTTCGAAAATTACAAATTTCTGAACTAGAGGAGTTGAGGAATGATGCATACGAGAATGCGAAGATTGCGAAGGATAGAGTTAAGGTTTTTCACGATAAATTCATCACGAGAAAAACTTTTGTCCAAGGACAAAAAGTTTTACTCTACAACTCTAGACTTCATCTCTTTCCCGGCAAGTTGAAGTCAAGATGGACAGGGCCATTCATTATTAAGACTGTGTTTCCACACGGAGCCATAGAGATCTACGACCCCAAAAATGGCAATGCATTCAAGGTAAATGGTCAACGTCTTAAAATCTTTTTGGAGTCTGTGCCAGAAGCTAATGCGGCGATGGGTCTTTTTGACCCACTGTATCAGTGATTATATCTCTCTGCCAGTTCATGCATCCATACATTTCATTCATACATTAGGGACAATGCATGAAACAAGTGTGGGGGAAGGGTATGTAATATGTGAAAGGGTATGTAATATGTGATTTAAAAAAATATATATAAAAAAAAAAAATTTTTTAAAAGGATAATACTTTGACTTATTTTTTGAAAGAAATCTAAGTTAGTTTTAAGGATTAAGAAAATCATGATTAGGATTTCTAAAAACTTGGTCAAAATAAATAAATTGTTTAAATTTTAGGTATAGGAGAGAAATTGAATAAATAATTAGTCTTGATTTTTACCTTAATGAAATGTGCATACCTAATGCATATCTAGGATTCTAAGACAAAGACCTTGTGCCTCATAAAAAAAAAAAAAAATATCACCAATTAAGCTGATACATGTGCCTCAAGAAGCATAAGTATTCATGCCTAAAGGTGAGCAAATAAAAATAAAGTCCTTAGTTTTGTGGCCTAATTCATTCGAATTTGAGTCCGCGGGGTGTTTTCTCACCTGGTGCCCTAAAGCCGACCGGTTTGGGAGCCACCGACTTTAAGTTCGCTACATGGGTGGATTAGAAAGCCTAAGAAAATTGAGAAATATTATACATGTATTAACACATCTAATAGTCAATTAGTTAGGTATGAGGGCCTCAAGAAGCCTTGATACTTATACGAAAGAAAATGAGATGAGTTATACATGCCAAAATATATATATATATATATATATATAATATATATATATATATATATATATATATATATATATATATATATATATATATATATAACACATCTAATAGTCAATTAGTTAGGTATGAGGGCCTCAAGAAGCCTTGATACTTACACGAAAGAAAATTAGATGATGTTATAAAAATAATAAAGAGGCATGAGAGTCCAAGTTAAGGAATTGCTAGTAAAAATACATAAGGATGCATATGATTTTTGGTAACGAAAAAGACTATATTAGAAATTCAATTTTAATCCTTACCTAAATAACAATTGACTTTATAAAGACTAGGTTTGAAGAATGAATAAAAATGAGGATCCTAAAACTTATAGACTACTTAGTCTCTTCCAATATAAGTCAAATATTTTTCCTTTTATGGATTTTGTGGGTGTAATCCGCTGAAAACCCTCACGAGACAACACTCGTCCTCTAGGGTAACCTAGGGGTTTAACGGCTTGTTGCACATGCTAAGTGCAACCGTGATTCCTACGAAAGTGAGTTAGCTAGGTTAGATTTTTCTCTTTCTTTTTGATTTTTACTCGAGGACGAGCAAAAAGATAAGTGTGGGGGTGTGATAGGTAGTGAAAAATGCATAATTATCATCATATATACCATCACATTTGCACATTTATTCATATTATAATGCACATTTATTAATATTTCGTTATTTAATGTGTGCAGGCCTCGAATTATTATTTAATAAGAAATAAAGCTTAAAGAGCCCAAAAGCCCAGATCCAAGCCCATGTTTGAAGCCCAGGTGAAAAAGCGCAATTATAAGAAGTCAAAATGCAAATACAAGGGTTAAAAGTTGCAAATATCAGAGATAAGGGAAGGATAGACTTCTATCCAACCCTAAACACCTGCAGGATGAGGATAAAAACCCAAGATAAGAAGGAAATTCGTGGAAAGAAGATTTGAAGAAATCTGGATTAAGGGTAACTTGATTACTAAGTTATCTCGAAAATCCAGATTAAAAGGCCAGGATACAACTTCCAGAAGCATACGCCAAGACGGAGGGACCAGAAGAAGCCACGCGCCAAAGCGCGTGGCCAGACTCCCCAGAAATGCCGCGGAAACGCGGCAAAAGCCGCAATTCCGCGGCATTCTGGATGAGTCTGACTACCAGATTTCGTCTACAACTTCATCCGGGACTCTATCTTCTTCTGCACTATAAATATCCGTGCAGGCGCAGCAGAAAGGGCATCCAGAGACGTATTAGGGTTTTCTTTTAGCTATTTTTTCTAAATTTCTGCACGATTGTATTTTCCATTCATGTACGTTGTGGAGAAGGAGAAGATTTTGTAACTGGAGATTCATCTGAAGTAAAGGTCACTCTTTTGTTCTCATTTAATTTCTGCAATTTTATTTTATTTTGTGATCTCTCTGATTGTTGTTTTAATCTGTGATCTCTTCTGGTTTTCTTTTTCTTTATTTCCTTGCACTCTTTCTTATTAAATAAAAAAAATATAAATAATTTGAAAAGAAAAAAAATAATGAAGAACTAATTCTCTCTAGTGGTTTGCTGAGATTCTTGAAGCAACCCTAGAGCAGTTAAGCCTAGATCTGATTAATGAACATCTATAGAAACCCTAGGTTTAAAAACAACTTTTCTAGAAGATTAAACAAATACCTAGAATTCCTAATATAGGTTGCATATTAAAAAGACTTCTCATGACTTCAAACTTAAGAACTAGGACAGCATAAATTTGAGATTCGTCTTTTATTAGGCTGTACTAGATGTTAGGATGAACCATAGTTTGGCTTTTAAATAATGTAACTTAGCTAGAGTCTAGTATTGATTTTTCTTGCTTGAATTATTTGTAATGACCTAAGGTGAATCACCTACATCTTAAGATGAAGATCTAGCTCCTTAACTTGCAATAGGGTTGTGGTAGAAGATCAGCAAAACCACGTCTTTAATATCATCTTTTTATCTCAGATCTAATCTCTCTTTTCTTACTTGAAGCATACAGAGGAATCGAGTCGAAAAGCTTTCATCGCATCCTCCCTGAGGATCACGACCCGCTTGAGCCCTTGCTACAGCGGATTCGCATTGAGACTAAGAAATCTGAACTCTATTTCTATTCTTTAAAAATTCTCAATCAGCTGATGTTGAATAAACTCCTCACTGCTCAAGAATGCGAGAGGAAAGAGATGGAGGAGCGGATGGCTGAGGGGGCCCGTCACCTCCTTAACTTCTAAGCCAGCTACCAAAGATTGGTTGACGACTCTAGGGAATCCGAGATTGTCACCAAGAATGCAGAGCAAATCATAACCATTGCCCGGGTATCTATTGCCAAAGCGAAAGCCTTAATTCAAGTAAATGAGAAGAAACTTACTTCTGTCGAAAAAAGCTGGAGGAGCTAGAGGCTGCCAAGAAGCGGGTCCAAAAAAATCTTATTACCCGTTCTTCTGAGCTGGAATCTCTTCAAATACAGCTGGCTACAAAGAGATTCTTATCAGAGGAGGAATTAAGAGTTCAAGCTTGGGCAGAAGTTGAGAAGGCACACCAGCGCGAGATGCAACGCCTCCGGGACCAGATTTATTCTTTGGCTGAGCCGAATTGGCCCTCCTCCTTTTGTATCTCTTTTTTTTGTAGCACTCCACTTGTCAAATAAAAGAATGTTTATATCACTTTTACCATTTTGATATAAATAATAAAAGTTATCATATTTTTGTCTCATCTTTACTCTTTCTTTGCGTTTGAGAAACAAATGGATTCTTTGTCGTGTGGGAGAACGCAGCTCTCGCAGACGTGGCCCTTGACCACTGTGGAGATGTAGTCCTTAGCCATTTGCTAGGACGTGGCTATGAGTGGCAGAGAAGAAACTCAGGTAGCACTGAGTTTGTTGGTGAGACGTAGCCCTAAATTGTAAGGGAGACGCGACTCTAATTTGTTGAGAGACGTGGCTCTGAATTGTCTGGAGGATGTGGCTCTGGATTATTGAAAGATGCGGCTCTGGTTTGTTAAGAGACGCAGCTCTGAATCATTTGGAAGACGCGACTCTAAATCGTTGAGAGACGCGACTCTGAGTTATTGAGAGGAAGCAACTCTGATTTACTTTGAGGACGCGGCTCTGATTTACTGAGAGAACACAACTCTGATTTACTTAGAGAACGCGGCTCTGAGTCATTAAGAGAACTCAGCTCTGATTTACTTAGAGAAAGCGGCTTTGAATTTGTTGATAGACATGGCTCTGATTCGCTTGGAGAACGCAACTCTTCAATTTACTGGAGGGGCCCAGCCCTTGGTTTATGGAAAGAGCGAACATAAGACGCAACCTTGGACTGCAAAAGATGCGGTCTTCACTCCGTTGAGGAAATGCAGCCTTTGGTTTGCGAAGGGATGCGAACTTCAAAACGCTGCCCTCGAAGCGCCGCATGTTGTTTACAGAGACGCGAAGATTTCGCTGGGTCTTTCAATGCAAGTCAGTCGTTGACAGTTGGGGATGTGTGTCGTAGGGATTTCCCAGAGCAAAAATCCACGTGTCTCACCCAGACTGGATTTGATATTCACGTAGCAAATTAAGGCTATTAATTGGCGTTTAAGAACAACTTTGATTCTTAGGCTGTTAATTAATGGCCATTAGCTAGCCTATAAATAGGCCATGAGTCTCTTAAAAGCCATTCATCTTAATTGTTTCCTTTGCGGGCATGTGTTCTAAAGAACTTGTTGAGTCCTTAGTCCATCTTCTTTTCTGGGCATGCATCCTGAAGAACTTCCAGAGTTCTTTAAAGAACCCAAAGCTTTAATACTTTCTTGCAATCTTCATCAAAGATTATCACTGTTAAGTGATTTTAAAATCAAAAAGTATTCCTTCAGGTGCTTTCATGGCCGTGCCTTAACGGATAATGTCCAACCTTCAGAGGACTTTCCTTCAAGTAGGAAATAGCCTTTGCCATGATCAGGCTCTGTTTCCTTGGAACTCTATCATTGCCGGTTATGAAGAGATTTTGTCTCTTGATCTCTTTCCTAAAATCTCTGAAAAATCTCTTTCTTGAAGTTTAGACGGTTGACTTGACATCCATGCGTCTATACTCTACAAACGCGATCCTCATGTTAATTGATGAAACGTGAGCTTGTTAACTTCTAAGTCTCAAGTCCTTCAGACACGAGCATAGTAAGCTCCGCATTTTGATGTTTGAAACGTGGATTTTGTATACGAGACTCGTGTTTGGAGTTTATGACTTAGAAAAATTTTAAGTCTATGCGAGTGTGCCAAACTCCATTTCTTGAGGCCTTAAACGTGGGTTCTCGTATAATACCTGAGTCTGGAGCTCATGACTTAGAAAATTTTAAGGCACGTGTCTGCTTCTTTGATATAGTCCCGCGTCTCAATTATCAGACGAGAGTCTAATATCGGCTTGTATTCGGGTCCATATTTTCTATCTCTGCATCCGTGAGATTCGCGTCTGGAATTCATGACTTCAGCTCCGCGTTTGTGCTCCTGGCTTCCTATTTTCGGTCTTTGCAGAATTTTAAATCTTGATTTTTTTGCAGCTCTTAGCCATATCGAGGTGCTGGTTCCAGTGTCTTTGCCACGTCCATTGGAGGGTATTTAGAACGGCCAGCTTGTTTGATTGGCGATCGCTTGAGAAATTAGAACTTCTGTCCAAGGGCAAGGAAGATCTGCGCGATTCTCGACACACATCAAAACATTATTGGACATGATGCACCAATAATGTCTCGGATCCTCCCTGACCATGATGAGCATGGTGCATTTGAAATCACGAGAAAGGGGACGTTACCAGTAAAGTCTCAGATCCTTCCTTCACCAATCTTGTTCAAAGAAGTGACAGAAACGAAAAAAATCATACTTATTAGATCACTTTCTGATGGTGGAGCTTTCTATTAAGCGAAGGATTACGGCCTTATGAAGATCTTCACACTAGTTAGTCGGGTGAAATCAGAATGCTCCCCTGTATTTCGTCCTCGAGAAACGCCATTGTTCTCAAGAGAAGAGAAAGTTGATCTATTGTTCCCAGCCACAGTCAAGAGTGAGTGCAACTTTTCGCTGAGCAAGAGGGACTTCTTTGTACTCCTTTGTTATAACACTCAATCTTATTGTATAAGAGAGCATTTTGTATCACTTTCATATTCTTGAATATCATAAAAGTGACACTTTTTCCTACCTTCTTATTTATCTTGACTTCCCTTTTTGCATTGAAAATCAGACAAGTAAAAGTGATTATCTTTAATTTGCTAGAGGTGTAATATTTAACTTAGCAACTCAAAGTAGAAAATTTTCATTTAAGGAATTAACAAAGGTTACTGTTGAAAGTACACCTAGAGGGGGGTGAATAGTTGTAAGGCTAATCTAATGATAAATAATGCGGAATTAAAAACTAAAGGCAACACACTTAATGTAACCAAAAAGTGTAGCCGAATTTCCAGTGAAAGGCTCTAGACTATCTCTTCTAAATTCTTCTAAATAAGAGTTGAGACGCTAATTGAAGCTCTTTTGGTTGAACACAAGTATGGGCACACACAATCAATACCAAGTATATAAATATGAATGAACAATATGAATCAATGCAAGGCACAATATAAAAGAGAGAGTTAGAAAAAGTGGATCAAACGCAAACACAAATATATGTTTCGAGGTTTGAACACACAGCTCTACGTCCCCGCCTTCACACAGAAGGATTTTAACTAACTCGTCCAGATTGGACTTCCCACACAGGGAACCTCTATTGAGGATTTGGGCAAATACACTTTGGGAGTACACAACTCCTCTCTCAACCAAATACAACCTCTCACTAGAGGCAAGGCACAAAGCCAACACAATATCAACCTCACAAATGAGGGATAGACACAAAGCCACACAACAACAATCACCTCACACTTGAGGGAATAGGCATAAAGCCACCACTCCAATAATAACCTCTTCACTAAGAGGGATATCAACACAATCACCTCTCACTAGAGGGATATCACAAGTAAAGGAGGGTTTACAACACTTGGTGGTTTCCACAGCCACAAACCAATTTTTCCCACAAAATAGATCCTAATAGATAGGATAGATAGATAAGCTCAAGTGCGAGAAAATAAAGTGTCTTGAACAAAGAAAATCACTTGGGAAAAATCTCCAAATAGATATAGAAATTTAGATCAAAAAACAATTCCCAAAAGACTCTATTTCTTTGAAATTAGATCACTTTAAAAAATAAATAAAGAATGATCTTTTAAACCCAAAAACTCTTTTCAAAACTTCCTGTTAAACACTTGTAAAGATTGAAAATTTTGCTCTCTAAAAACTTATTTGAAACAGCTCAAGAAATGGGGTATATATAGCCCCAAAACAAATCTGCCCGTTGGCAGCTGGAAAGGGCAGAATTGCCCTTCCGGTCGACCGGACGGTCGACCGGCCAACGGTCATATTTATGACCGTTGAGCCACCGGTCGACCGGACACTGAAAACAGAGAGCAGAGCTCTCTGCCGGTCGACCGGGCGGTCGACCGGGGCCATTTCCAGAGAGCAGAAGCTCTCTGGCGGTCGACCGGGCGGTCGATCATGGCTGCGTGCACGTCCTGTGCACGTCGGTCGACCGGACCTGTCGACTGACTTCTGCCTCGGTCGACCGGTCCAGTCGACCGACAGGCAGCCAGGTCCAATTTTTAGGGATTAAAAACTTGAGTTTTTATTATCAAATAAATCCCATAATAATACATAAATTTCACAAAAATAAGTTCTTGTTAGATCTTAGAAATACAAATATGTGTGATAAAGATTCAACACATATTTTAAACAATTTTAGCCATTTTTGTGTTCTTGAAAATTTGCCTTAAACCAAAAACTGTATTTTTCAAAACTTGGATTTTAAAATGGAAAACCGTTTTCTCCAAAACTCATGTAAATACAAAAACATGATATTGAAATAACGTTGAAGCATGTTGTATATCGATAGAATCCAATATACATGAAAGATATTATATCTATATTTTTGACATTAAATACAAAAATAAGTTTTGTTTAAATGCAAGACTCCAACTAATGAAATAGACTATCAAAATAAGTTTTTCTAAATAGATGAAGCATAGGTGCATATAGATCAAATCTAATATACGTTAAATCATGTAAACTTGTTTTGATTCTATCGATTCATGAAAACCATATTATGAAAAACAAAAACCGGTTAAACCGAAAACCAAACAAATTGAAACTTGTGTGTGTATTGTGAACTTGAGATGTAACCTCCAAGTCGACTCGATCCAAAACCGATCCAAAGAGCTTGACCCCAACCGAGTGCTAGATGCGATCTTGACGCTGGAGCTCTTGAATCAATATGTGATCATCAAAACTAGACTATACTAGCACATCTAATGGGTTCAAATAAGCATTCAAGTACAAACATATATATGATCTATTTGTGGCCCACTATATGCACAAATATATGCCTAGTCTTAATGAAAACTAACATCTAAACATGTAATCAACGCATGAAGCATAAAAACAAGATATGAATTAACATGAAGAAACATAAACATGATTATTAAGAAAATCCACATGTTATTAAACCTATGATAAACATGATAGCTAAACAAATGGTGAGAACACAAAATAATAGTCCATATTAAACATGGGTGTCTCAAATACTATACATGTATGTCAAGAGTCTAATAATCATGGCATTTTCATAATAATCTAAAAACAATAAATCATGCTATAAACACTAATTATGAAAGCATGTAAACAATAATTGGGAGTACGAGATTTATATCAAAACCGATGAGAGCATCTCTCTAGTCTCCAAACCAAGGTGGTCCTCCACCAAACATTCCTTGAAAGTGATGCATCCACATAATTCTCATGAAGCTCAGAACGCATCCACCTTAAGGCACCAATACTCTCACGTCATGCGAGAGCCCACTCCTATATCAAATACAAGAGGGGTGGTCTTTGGTACTCACAACTTTTTGGGTCCATGGGGGTTAGTACCTTTTCTAACCCAAACACATTTATTTGCTAAATTACAATCATTTATACGATCATAGCAAAATTTAGCAAGGTGGCCCTTACGTCCACAATGTGTACAAGTGTACACATGAGCATACATGTAACGGGTGTGATCATGAGGAGCATGTGTATGCCGTGTATGGTGTGCATGCAAAATAGGAACTTGTTTCTTTCGAAACAAAGATTCCAACCGTGTATGATTCACTACACATTGGCTCAAGGTGGAGCCCAAACAATCAACACTCTTCTTAAGCAAGGATATATCATGTTCAATTAAAGAAGAAGTGTGGCATGCAATAGGTATTCTAGGTGAAGCATGGCAAACATGCGAAGCAATATCATTTTTCAAAACAATATTTTTCTTTAAACAATCTTCTAAATCCTTAGAAATAGAAATTATTTTGTTTTTCAAGGAAACATTCTCTTTTAAAACAAAATCATTTTTGAAGTTAAAACTTTATTTTTCTTCAAAATTGTTTCACAATCATTATTTTTCAAAACTTCATTTTCTTTTAATGTAAGTTCAAGTCTAGATTTCAATGAATCCCTCTCATTAGAAACCTCCTCCTTCTCTTGCAAAACAATCTCAATTTTGAAAACAAATCCTTTTTTCTTTATTTAATTTACAAGTTTTCTTTTTCAAACTTTTATATTTTTCAAGCAATTTTTCACAAACAATAGATAGTTCTTCATTCAAAGCATGGGCATCAACAAAATCATTACATGAAGAACTAGAATCAAAACTATCTAGTTGAGTTTCCGATTGTACCTCAAGGGAGTCATTCCCTTGGACCATGAAGCATTGAGATCGGATTCTCCACTAGATTCCTCCTCTTATTGGATTGGCATTTGAAGCTTGGAGGTGGTTGTGGTTGTCAACATGTTCCACACTGTAAATGCGGAATCAAAGTTAGAAGAAAGCATAAGATATTCTTTATTTAATGTGCTTCTAATAGCCTTTAGGGCTAGTGCATTGGCCTCTATATGCTTGCTATCACTAAGGTAGGATTCCTTGGTAATGGCAAGGTGAACCTTATATCCTAGGGCTTATAAATAGATGGACATCCTAGTCTTCCAAACAACAATGTTGGAAGAATCAAACATAGGTGGGGTCATGAAGTCCATGGTGTCAACTATATGTGTGCAAACAAATGAAATGTGCAAATGCAAATGTCTAGATTAGCAAACAAGGATCTCACTCCTAGGTTATTAAACCTAAAGTATCAGGAGCGTAGGCTCTGATACCAATTGAAATCAACTAGAGGGGGGTGAACAGATGATATGGCTAATCTAGAAACTAAATGCGGAAGCTAAAACAAATTTGCACAAACTTAATACAACCAACAAGTATAGCCGAATTCCCCGTGAAGGGCTCTGGACTATCTCCTCTTGATTCCCCTAGATAAGGGTTGAGGTGCTATATGAAGCTCTTGTGGTTAAGTATAAGTGAGGCACACACAAACAATCCAAGCATATAAGGATAAGCAATATGAATCAAATGCAAGTACAACACAA
Organism: Agave tequilana; assembly: GCA_038442645.1. NCBI lineage: Eukaryota > Viridiplantae > Streptophyta > Magnoliopsida > Asparagales > Asparagaceae > Agave > Agave tequilana. The sequence continues at coordinate 334,346 of JAVJIF010001692.1, forward strand.
GCATACAAGAAATGAATGAATGATGCACAACACAAATAAAGAGAGAGAGTTAAGAGGCAATGGATCAAACGCAAACACAAAGATATATTCCGAGGTTCGAGCCCCTAGCTCTACGTCCCCGCCTTCACCGAGAAGGATTTCTAATCCACTAAAGGAGTACCGAACTCCTCTCTCAACCTTACAATGCCACCGAGGCAAATACAACCACAATCCACCTCTACCAAAGAGGGATAGGCCGTAGCCAAAACAACCACAAATCACCTCTACTGAAGAGGGATACAAAACACCACTCCGATCAACCTCTACCAAAGAGGGATACAACAAAATAAGGAGGGTTTACAACTTGGTGGTTTCCTCAACCACAAACAATTCCTCTTTTCCCACAAACAAAAGATCCTAAATAGATAGGATAGGAGATAGGCTCAAGTGTGGAAAAACTAGAGTTTGGAAAACAAAAACTCAAAGAAAACACTTGGAAAAACTCTTTGTAAATGATAGATTTGAAGAACCAAACAAATCTCCCAAATTTCTATTTTCTTTGATTTTCCCAAACCCTAAAACACAAAACCAAATTGAAGTTTAAAGCCCAAAAACACTTTTGAAAACTTGGAAACAAACTGTGGAGAAACACTATTTTTTCTTTCTTGAAAGTCTTATCAAAAACCCCAAGAGATGAGGCTTAAATAGCCTCTTCCCAAAAACTAGCCGTTTGGCTGTTTCTGACAGCCAGACAACTGGCGGTCGACCGGGTCGACCTCCCGGTCGACCGCCAACGGTCATAAATATGACCGTTGGGGCATCCGGTCGACTGCCCAGATACAGAGAGCAAAGCTCTCTGGTCCGGCCGACCGACCGGTCGACCGGCCCACCGTGCCAGCAGACGTGCACAGGTCTGTGCACGTCGGTCGATCGCTCGGTCGACCGTGTCATGGCTCGGTCGACCGTCCGGTCGACCGACCTGGCTTGTCAGCACAGTTCTGGGTCAGAAACTGGGTCAGAAAAACATGTTAAAATATTTCTAAAAATTCTTATAAGTCTTCTAAAAATATACAAAAATAGTTTTATCATTTTGCATTGATATATAAACATGTGATAAAAATTTCAACTCAAATATCAAGAAATTTGAAACATTTTGTGTCTTATCATTTTTATCAAAAACCAAAACATGTATTTATCAAACCTTAGATTTTTCAATAGGAAATCTGATTTTTCCTAAAACTCATGAATAGACATATCAAAATAAGTTTGTCTAAGATATGAAGCATGTATGTATATAGAGTACATCTAATATACATAAAAATAAAGTAAACTTGTTTTGATCTAAACTATTCATGAAAACCAAAATCCATAAAATGTGTGTGTTGTGCACTTGAGCATATCAACTATTCTAGGCTTTACAAATGGATCTAAAACACACTAAACTAAACTATGGATACCTAAGTCTTCTTGACAATCTTCATCTTCAAGTCGACTCGGTCTAAATTGTGATCCACGAGCTAGACTCCAATGAGTGAAGGTATGATCTTGATGCTCGGGCTCTGAAATCACCATGTGAAGGCTTCAAAACTCATCTTGTTGAAGCAATCACCAACTAATATTTTGCTAAATGATCTGAAACTAAAATCACAAGATTATTAGTAAACATAACTACATGAGTTAATCATCATCAAAACTAGAGTGGAAGGCCTCTGGGCCAACAATATATGCATGGATTAAAGTTAAGCTTCATGGAAGCTCCCCCTTAACTCATGCATAACAATAAACATAAAGATATGTAATGAATGCTCAATATAGATATGCATAAACATGCATAAAATAAGGAAATAAAACAAACATGATCTTTGATACCAATGAAATAATAAAATAAACATGCTCTTGATACCAATTTTAAAATAAAAAATGTTCTTAAAAAAATGTTGCTCTTGGTACCAACAAATGCTCTTGATACCAACAAAAGATGTTCTTGATACCAATGATAAGAGATAACAAATTAAACAAATATGCATATATAAAACTCCAAAGTATCTCTCCCCTTTTTTGTCAATTCATCAACAAAAGAGTACAAACAAAAAAAACATAAATAATATTTTTCTTCCTTTATTCACGAATCAAAACAATAAAGGTGTATATGCTATATATATTCATGAAGAGGAGAGACGTGAAGTTAACTCCCCCTGCATATATCCATTTATATGAAAAGAGATGACTAAACCCTGACCACATAAAGCATAATATATAATGTATAAAAAGAGATGTGAAGCTCCTCCTACACACGTGTAAGACATTGAGAAGAGCGATCAAACTCCTCAATATGAGATACACTCAACATGAATCTATATATAGAGAAGATATTAAGCTCCCCTTGCATATAAGCAATACATATCAAAACTTTTGATACCAAATTATGATACCAATTGAAAATAAACAAAAATTTTAAGATACCAATTGAAAATATCTTATAAACTTTTGATACCAATGAAAAATGAAACATTGTATGTTTTGATACCAATTGAAATATATATGTATATTGTAAATCATGATACCAATTGTAAACATTTTGTAATTTTGATACCAAATGAGAAAATTTTATAATTTTGATATCAATTGAAAGTGAAAGCCAATTATTTTTATGTAAACATAACTTATTTCAATATGGATACGATTTAAAATGAAATATAATACCAATTGAAAAATAAACCAACTATTTGGTTAAACAATACATTTTGCAATAAAGATACCAAATTTTAGAATAAAGCCAATTTAAGATTTTTGATACCAATATTGAAAATGTTAACATATTCCAAATTAAAATATTTTTCATTAAGAGCATAGAAAACCAATTGAAAAATAATATGCCAAATAATATTGATGAAAAATGATATTATGCTAATTTTATGTCATAAAGTGTGGGAGTAGGATACCAATTGGAAACACAATCGGTTGAAAATTAAAACATGAAGTTTTCTCCCCCTTTATGAAATGCCAATAAAAATGATGCATAAGCTTGTGAAAGATACCAATTTGAAAAATAATTGTCATTAAGGAGTAAATCAAGCTTAGCATAAATATAATTCGTGCTTTAAAATGTGAAGATATAGTAAGCACAATCAAATCATGTATATATGTATGAAAAAGTAAATACCAATAGAAATTGATATTTTTTGAAGTTTTAAAGCATACATATATAGAAAACCAAAGATGAGTATACAATCATGAAAGTATCAATTGGGATACCAATTGAAAATATGATGAGGATCAAGTGTATAACTCATAAAGACCACAATATCATGCACATGTTTAAATAGATTTTCAATTAAAAGTATATAAGGAATGGTCGCCCATCCAAGCACCCTTGATGGAAGGGATTTTCAAAAATAAGTTTGAAAATAATTTTAATATAATTGAAAACTCTTCCAAAATGAGGAAATACGCAACTAGTTTTATGAGAAACTTGAAAACTAGTACGAAATCCTTCAAGTAAGGAATAAAACAAGAAAATATCCATGAAACATGAAAATCACTCAACAATTGACACTCAAAAGATATAAAGCATATATAAGTCTCATGAAAGCAAAGTCATGAGAGAACATCAAGTAATGTGAGTGTACAAATTTTGTGTGAAAGATATAGTCATAGAAATAGGCAATTTAAGCTTAAGTATGAAATTCCTTTCCAAAAACATGAAAATAATCAAAACTAAGAATTCTTCAAGGTATATGTATGATTTATCAAAACTAAAGGTATACATACATATCCAAACACAATTTGAGTCTATAAAGAGATTTTGCATGAAAGGTAAATGACTCAAGGGTATACATGTATATCCAATAGTTTTGGCAAAATTAACATATACATGAAGCTAAAACACATCATCATGAAAATATGTCTAAAAATAAGGAAAACAAGTCAAGATGTATGATCATCAAAACTAGCCTATACTAGTACATCTAATGAGTACAAATGAGCAATCAAGCACAAATATATAATAATCTATTTGTGGCTCACTAGTTGTACAAGTATATACACAAGTTTTTATTGAAAACTACATTTAAAACATGTAATCAAAACATGAAGCATAAAACAAAACATATATCAATATAATCATTATGTAAATACACATGTATTAGACTATGATATACAACATAACTAAACTATAGAGAAAACACAAAATATGAGTCCATATAAACATGGGTGTATCTCAAATACTATACTTGTATGTCAATAGTCTAACAAGCATGATATTGACATAATGAGCATTAAAACATGACATACTAAAAATCAATGAATGTAAGCATTTAAACATAAATAAGAGTTAGAGATTGTCACCAAAACGAAGGGGCATTATCTCTATGTCTCCAAACCAAGGTGGTCCTCCCACCAAACTTTCCTTGAAAGTGATGCATCTAAAATTGTCACTTTCAAGCTCGGAACGCATCTACCTCAAGGCACCAACAACTCTCACGTCATGTGAGAGCCCACACCTACATCAAATAAAATAGGAGTGGCTTTTGGTACCCATACTCTTTTGGGTCCATGGGGGTTAGCTCCTTTCCCAACCCCAACAAATCTTTTTGCAAAATTTGAATCATAAATTCTATCAAAATAAAATTTTACAAGGTGGCCCTTACGTTCACAATGTGTACAGGTGTACACATGAGCATACATGGTGTTATGAGTGTGAACGTGAAAAGCATGTGTATGCCGGATTTTGTGCATGCATATGTGAAACTTGTTTCTTTCGAAACATAGACTCCAACCGTGTGTGGTTCAAAGCACATTGGCTTAAAGTGGAGCCCAAACAATCAACACTTTTCTTTAATACACAAATATCATTTTTAACACTTGAAGATAAAGTAGAGCGTGTAATAGGTATACTATGTGATGGAGCACGGCAAACATGTGTGCCAATATCATTTTTCAAAGAAATGTTTTTCTTAGAAACCAAATCCAATTCATTTGAAATAGAAATAATTTTGTTTTTCAAAGTATCATTTTCTTTTACAACAAAATCAACTTTTGAAGATAGAACTTTATTTTTCTTCAAAACTTCATTATAACCATTTTTATTTTTCAAAATCTTGTTTTCATTTAAAGCAAGTTCAAGTTGGGATTTCAATGAGTCACTTTCATTTGAAATCTCAACCTTCTCTTAAAAAACAACATCAAGTTTAGAAGACAAATTTTTTTTCTTCTATTAGTGTAAAATTTTTATTTTTCAAAAGTTTATATTTTTCTAACAATTTTTCACAAACAATTAATCGTTCTTCATTCAATGCATCAGGATCAACATAATCATCACCTGAAGAACTAGCACAATCATCTAGTTGAGTTTTCAAATTTACCTCAAGGAAGTCATTCCTTTGGACATGAAGCAACGTTGGTCGGACTCTTCTCCACTAGATTTCTCCTCCTCATTGATTTGTGTTTGTAGCTCAGGAGATATCAAAATGTTCCACAGTGTAAACACGAAATCACAATGAGAAACTATTTTTAAATATTTTTTGCTAAGTGATTTTCTAAGTGCCTCTAGGGCTTGTGCATTGGTCTCAAAATGCTTACTATTACTAAAATAAGATTCCTTGGTAATTGCAAGGTAAACTTTCCAACCTATAGCTTTTAATGCCAACTCATCCTAACCTTCCATATATCAATTTTAGAGATATAAAAAATAGGAGGGTTATCCATGAGTGCAAACTATATGTGTGCAAATGCAATTGATAGATTAGCTAGCCAAGATTTCACTCCTAAGTGGTTAAACCTAATATCAGGAGCGTAGGCTCTGATACCAATTGAAAGTACACCTAGAGGGAGGGTGAATAGATTTAAGGCTAATCTAATGACAAATAATGCGGAATT
>JAVJIF010001693.1:0-107500 GCA_038442645.1 Agave tequilana
TTTGATGATGATCAACATTCATGTAGTTATGTTACTAATATTCTTGTGTTTCTAAGTTTCAGATCATTAACAGGATATTAGGTTGGTGATTAGCTTCAACAAGATGATTAGAAGCTATTCATGATGATTCCGGTGCCAAAGCTTAAAGATCATACCTTTGCACTTGGAGAATCACGGAGTTTGGAGCAAGTCTACTTGAAGATGAAGATCGTCAAGAAGACTTAGGTATCTAGTTTAGAGTTTGTGTTTTAGATCCATATTTGTAAAGCTTAGTTTAGTTGATATGCTCAAGTGCACAAATCACACACGTTTTATGATTGAGTTTGGTTTTCATGAATAGTTTATCAAAACAAGTTTAAATTGATATATGTATAGTTGCTTCATTCTATACATGCATGCTTAATTTTTAAACAAACTTATTTTGACTATCCTATTCATGTTTTGAAAATTCTAGTTTGATAAAATACAAGTTTTGTTTTTGATAAAATTGGCAAGACACAAAAATGAATTGATATGATTGATATATGTCTTGAAATTTTTATCACAAGTTTGTTATCAAAGTAAAATGATAAAACAAGTTTTAGAAAAACAATTTTTAGAAAAACAGTTTTTATTGTGATTAAAACTATTTTTTAGATTACTGTGATTTTATGGGATTTTTTATTGAGTGAAAAGACCTATTTTCAAATCCCGTATCTGTGCAGAACTGAGGACTGGCTGACGGCCAAGGCCAAGTCGGTCGACCGCACCATAGGCCGGTCGACCGGGACGGTCGACCGACGTGCACAAGTCTGTGCACGTTTTGGAGTCTCTGGGACGGTCGACGGGCCGGTCGACCGAGATGAGAGTTCTGCTCTCAGGATGTTTCGGTCGACCGGGCCGGTCGACCGCTATTGCCCAACGGTCACATTTTGACCGTTGGCGGTCGACCGGGCGGTCGACCGGCAGTCTGTCAGACTGCCAGCTCAGCCTAACGGCTAGTTTTGTATAGGGCTATATAAACCCCATCTCTTTGGGGATTTTGGCTAAGTTTTTTAAGAGAAAAATTCTCAGTTTTCTGAAGTGTTTAAAAGAGTTTTCAAAAGAGTTTTAAGTGCAAAAACTTCTCATCTTTATTTGTTTTGGGTTTTTGGAAAATCAAAGAAAACTAGGTTTTGAGATTTTGATTTGGTATTTCATTTTCTATCTTATACAAGAGATTTCCCAAGTAGTTTTTCTTTGTTGCTTGTTTCCAAAAACACTTTGATTCCACACTTGAGCTATCACCTATCCTAATCTATTTAGGATCTTGTTTTTGTGGAAAAAGAAAAAGGAAAGAGGTTTGTGGTTGAGATATACCACTTGTTGTAAACCTTGATTTCTTGAGTGCTCCCTCTTGGGTAGAGGTGGAGAGTGTTGTATTGGGTTGTTTGTTTGGATCCCTCTTAGGTAGAGGTGATTGAGTTGGGTGTGTGAGCCTCTTCGGTAGAGGTGTGTGGATTGGTTGTTGTATTGGCTACGGGCCTAACCCCTCGGTTGTGAGGAGGTTGTTGTTGAGAGAGGAGTTTGGTACTCCTAGTGTTGTAAGAAATCCTCTTTGGTAGAGGTTCCCTCGGTGGGAGTTGAGATAGTGGAAATCCTACACGGTGGTGTAGGTGGGGATGTAGAGCAAGGTGCTCGAACCTCGAAACAAATCTTGGTGTTTGCGTATTGATCTATTGTCTCTCTAACTCTCTCTCTTATATTTGTGCAAAGCATCATATTCATATCATATCATATTTGCTTGTGTTGTGCATATTTCATATTGCCTTGCATTTATTCATATGCTATTCATTCTTATATGCTTGGCTTGATTGTGTGTATTTTATATTGCTTGAATTGCTTGTGTGTGTGTGCCTAACTTATACTCATCCAACAAGAGCTTCACATAGCACCTCAACCCATTTCAAAGGGAATCAAGGGGAGTTAGTCCAGAGCCTCGAAAGGGGAATTCGGCTACACTTGTTGTATTGTATTAGTTTGTGCATAATTTGCATTAGCTTCCGCATTTAGCGCACTTAGTTTGCATTTAATTTCCTAGATTAGCATTCACACCTATTCACCCCCCCTCTAGGTGTTTTTCAATTGGTATCAGAGCTAGTGCTCCTGATACTTAGGCTTAACATCTAGGAGTGATCCATTTGCTGCTAATCTCATTGCATTTGTTTGTTTGCACATTCATAGTTTACCAGGACTTCATGACCCCTCCTAGCTTTGACCCTTCCAACATTGATGTTTGGAAGTATAGGATGTCCATGTACCTAAAGACCCTAGGTTTGCATGTTTTCCTTGCGGCCACCAAGAGATGTTATCTTGGTGATTGCAATCATATAGGGGCCAATGCACAAGCCCTAGAGGCCATTAGAAGCACTTACCTAAAGAATATCTTTTACGTGTTCTAATCTTGATTCCGCTTTGCAGTGTGGAACAAGTTGACAACAACCACCAACACCTCCAAGCTTCAAGTCCAAATCCAACAAGAAGAGGAATCTAGTGGAGAATCCGAGCCACAACAATGCTATATGGTCCAAGGGAATGACTCCCTTGAGGTACATTCGGAACCCCACTTAGATAGTGATGATGATGCTAGTTCTTCTAGTAATGATATTGTTGATCCCCATGCTCTAAATGAAGAACTTTCAATAGTATGTGAAAAGTTAATTGAAAAATATAAGATTTGAAAAAGAAAAGTCTAGAAATTGAAAAAGAAAAATAAGTGTTTGCATGCTAGACTTGACAATGTTTTGCAAGAGAAGGTTGAGGTCTATAATGAAAGGGATTCATTGAGATCTCAATTGGAACTTGCACTTAAAGAAAATGAATTTTTTAAAGTCTAAAAATGATTGCCATGATTTTAAAGAAAAAATGAAAACTTGTCTTCTAGAGTTGATTTTGTTTTAAAAGAGAATGTTGTTTTGAAAAAACAAAATCATTTCTATTTCTAATGATTTAAATGTTTGCTCAGAGAAAAATATTGTTTTGCAAAATAAGATTGATTCTCATGTTTGCCATGCTAGGGTAGTTTCACCTAAATCACCCATTGCATGTTCCACTTCTTCTATGCTCGAAAATGATATAAATTTGTTAAAGAAGAAAATGGATTGTTTGGGCTCCACTATGAGCCAATGTGCCATGAACACTCACGATTAGAAACCTTGGTTCGAAAGAAACAAGTTCCAACTTCTATGCATGCACACCCTCCACGGCAACACATCCTCCTCACAGACACCATCAACACATGTATGCTCATGTATACTCATGTACACATTGTGGACGTAAGGGCCACCTTGCTAAATTTTGTTATGATAGATTACATACTCCTAATTTAGCAAAGAATTGTTTGGGTTAGAGAAGGTACTAACCCCCATGGACCCAAGAAGATATGGGTACCAAAGACCACCCCTCCTATTATTTTTGATGTAGGTGTGGGCTCTCACATGACGTGAGAGTGATGACACCTTGGAGTGGATGCGTTCCGGACTTAAAGGAAATCATATGGATGCATCACTTTCAAAGGGAAGGTTTGGTGGAGAGGACCACCATGCTTTGAGACAAGGAGAGTTGCTTCTTCGGTTTTGGTAACAATCCTTTACTCCCATTTATTGTTTACATGCTTTTAATATTCATTGTTTATAGCATGTTTTTGATGTCTATGGATTAGTATGTTCATTCCATGTTTATTAGATCCTTGACATACATATATAGTATTTGAGACACACATGCTTATATGAACCCATAATTAGTGTTCTCACTTTTGTTTGAGCTATAATGTACATCATGAATTTAATACATGTGAATTCACATAATAATCATATTTTAGTTTTCCATGATGACTTTTATCATGATGATTTTTATATGTGTTTGATGCTTCATGTTTGAATATATGTTTAAGTGTTAGTTTTCATTAAGACTAGTTACATACTTGTACATAGGATGGGCTACAAATAAATCTATATATAGTTGGAATTGAATGCTTATTTGAACCCATTAGATGTGCTAGTATAGTCTAGTTTTGATGATTCATACATTTTAAACTTGTATTCCCATTTTTGAATATGTTTTGATGAATATGAGTTTCCATTTCATGTATATGTGCATTTGCCAAAACATTAAGATACACATGTATACCCCTTGAGTCATTTGTTTCTCATGCAAACCTACTTATGGACTCATTTGTGTTTAGGGATATGTATGTATACTTAGTGTGTTGACAATACATACATATACCTTGAAATGAAAATTGATTTAATGTAAAGATTTAGATTTTCATGTTTTGATGTTTTTGTGTCAATATTTAACTTCATGTATATGTCTATCTAGTTCAAACTAATCTTATACATATACATCTTTTTGAGCCACGTGCCTTCATGAATATACATTTAGTGGACTCGTTGAGTTTTGGATATGTATATATATTTTAGCTGTATTAGACATACATATGCCTTGAAGATTAAATAAGGAGTTTATATGATTTTTCATGTTTTTGATGGAATTATGTTTTAAGGATAATTGAGCTTAATGAAATATTTTCATGATTATGATCTTCACATATTATTTGTACACTCATATCTATTGCTCATGTTTTGTTTCTCATGAGTTATGCTTTATTGGTTAGAGTGATGATTATCATGTGAATTTCAATTTTGTTTATTCCTTGCTTGAAGGTTTCGTGCTAGTTAACAAGTTTTCCATTTAACTAGTTGCGGTGTTCTTCATTTTGATAGTGATTTTCAAACAAAACTACATTTTCAAATCTATCTTTGAAAACCCCTACCATCTAAGGGCGGTTAGGATGGGAGATCATGTTCATGTATGCCCTAAATTGAAGATCTTTAAAACTTGAATTATGATTGGGTGGTAGAGAATATGATGTATACACTTGAACTATTGTTATGTCAATTGGTATCATTGAACTCTTTCAATTGGTATCATTTTGATCTTCTGGTATACTCATATATGTTTTGTATGTATGTATGTTTTAAATTCCAAGTATATCAATTTCTATGGTATCTATTTTCATACATATATATGTTTGTGTTTATGCTAGTGCTTGAGTTTCAATTTTGTTTAAATTGATTACTTTTAAATTGTTATCAAGACTATGCATGACTTTAGTTTGTTTTCATAAAGGGGGAGAAAATTTGATTTTGTATTTCAATTGGTATTTGTACTCCCACTCTTTATGATTAAAAGTTGTTATTTTAAACATATGATATCAACATCAAATTTGTTTATATGTTTTAAAATGAACAATTCTTACAATTGGTATCAATGTTTCTATGTAAAATCTTTTCAATTGGTAAAATATTTACAATTGGTATCATATTTAAGAAATTCAAAATTTGTTTTAGTTTCAAGATTCATGTTTAAGAATTCAAGACTTATGTTTAATTACAATTGGTATTTCCAAAATTTTGTTTAAAGAAAATATTCAAAGTTTTGATTTGTATTTCCTATATGCAAGGAGAGCTTAACATCTCTCTTACATATAGATTCATGTTGAGTATATTATAAATTGAGGAGCTTGACAACTCTTCTTTATATGATATACGTGTGTAGGGGGAGCTTCACATCTCCTCTTATGCATTACATAATATGTGTTATGTGAATTGGGGCTTGTCATCCTTCTTCTGTCATGTAATGCATATGTGTAGGGAAGCTAACTTAGCGTCTTCCTCTTCATGAATGTATATAGCATATAACATATATTGATCATTGTTTATTGGTATCAAGATGCTTCATTGACATATTTTTTAATTGATATCATGTTTGTAGTCACCCCTTATTGACTTTTTTTTTTTTGTTTTAGACAAAAAGGGGGAGAACATTGTTTGCATGTTTTTGATTGACAAAAAGGGGGAGAAAGATTTTTACCCTCATTTTATCTATGGTTTTGATTGTTTACCCCTTTGTTGATGATTGACAAAAAGGGGGAGAATATTTGAGAACTTAATATGCATATATAAAACTCAAATTACTTCTATGCATGATTGGTACATGTTTTTATATGCATGCTTATGTTTTATATGCATATATTATGTTTTAATCTCAAGAATCTCAAGTAAGTTTAATTGATTTAAGTTTAATTGATTTATAGAGTTTGCTTTGTAATTGGTATCTAGAGCTTATTTTGTTTTGAATATTCCATTTGATATCTAGAACCAATTATTGTTTATGCATATGCATGTTTCATGTTTAATATTCATTGCATATATTTATTGTTTATCCCTATGCATGAGTTAAGGGGGAGCTTCCTTGAAGCTTATCTTTAATCCATGCATATATAACTCCATGAGTTTTGTCATCATCAAAAAGGGGGAGATTGTTGGCCCAATGGCCTTCCACTCTAGTTTTGATGATGATCAACACTCATGTAGTTATGTTTACTAATATTCTTGTGTTTCTAAGTTTCAGATCATTAACAGGATATTAGGTTGGTGATTAGCTTCAACAAGATGATTAGAAGCTATTCATGATGATTCCGGTGCCAAAGCTTAAAGATCATACCTTTGCACTTGGAGAATCACGGAGTTTTGGAGCAAGTCTACTTGAAGATGAAGATCGTCAAGAAGACTTAGGTATCTAGTTTAGAGTTTGTGTTTTAGATCCATATTTGTAAAGCTTAGTTTAGTTGATATGCTCAAGTGCACAAATCACACACGTTTTATGATTGAGTTTTGGTTTTCATGAATAGTTTATCAAAACAAGTTTAAATTGATATATGTATAGTTGCTTCATTCTATACATGCATGCTTAATTTTTTAAACAAACTATTTTGACTATCCTATTCATGTTTTGAAAAATTCTAGTTTGATAAAATACAAGTTTTTTTTTGATAAAATTGGCAAGACACAAAAATGAATTGATATGATTGATATATGTCTTGAAATTTTATCACAAGTTTGGTTATCAAAGTAAAATGATAAAACAAGTTTTAGAAAAACATATTTTTAGAAAAACAGTTTTATTGTGATTAAAACTATTTTTTAGATTTACTGTGATTTTATGGGATTTTTATTGAGTGAAAAGACCTATTTTCAAATCCCGTATCTGTGCAGAACTGAGGACTGGCTGACAGGCCAAGTCGGTCGACCGCACATAGGCCGGTCGACCGGGACGGTCGACCGACGTGCACAAGTCTGTGCACGTTTTGGAGTCTCTGGGACGGTCGACCGGGCCGGTCGACCGAGATGAGAGTTCTGCTCTCAGGATGTTTTGGTCGACCGGGCCGGTCGACCGCTATTGCCCAACGGTCACATTTTTGACCGTTGGCGGTCGACCGGCCGGTCGACCGGCAGTCTGTCAGACTGCCAGCTCAGCCTAACGGCTAGTTTTGTATAGGGGCTATATAAACCCCATCTCTTTGGGGATTTTGGCTAAGTTTTTAAGAGAAAAATTCTCAGTTTTCTGAAGTGTTTAAAAGAGTTTTCAAAGAGTTTTAAGTGCAAAAACTTCTCATCTTTATTTGTTTTGGGTTTTTGGAAAATCAAAGAAAACTAGGTTTTGGGATTTTGATTTGGTATTTCATTTTCTATCTTATACAAGAGATTCCCAAGTAGTTTTTCTTTGTTGCTTGTTTCCAAAAACACTTTGATTCCACACTTGAGCTATCACCTATCCTAATCTATTTAGGATCTTGTTTTTGTGGAAAAAGAAAAAGGAAAGAGGTTTGTGGTTGAGATATACACTTGTTGTAAACCCTTGATTTCTTGAGTTGCTCCCTCTTGGGTAGAGGTGGAGAGTGTTGTATTGGGTTGTTTGTTTGGATCCCTCTTAGGTAGAGGTGATTGAGTTTGGTTGTGAGCCTCTTCGGTAGAGGTGTGTGGATTGGTTGTTGTATTGGTTACGGGCCTAACCCCTCGGTTGTGAGGAGGTTGTTGTTGAGAGAGGAGTTTGGTACTCCTAGTGTTGTAAGAAATCCTCTTTGGTAGAGGTTCCCTCGGTGGGAGTTGAGATAGTGGAAATCCTACACGGTGGTGTAGGCGGGGATGTAGAGCAAGGTGCTCGAACCTCGAAACAAATCTTGGTGTTTGCGTATTGATCCATTGTCTCTCTAACTCTCTCTCTTATATTTGTGCAAAGCATCATATTCATATCATATCATATTTGCTTGTGTTGTGCAATTTCATATTGCCTTGCATTTATTCATATTGCTATTCATTCTTATATGCTTGGCTTGATTGTGTGTATTTTATATGCTTGGATTGCTTGTGTGTGTGTGCCTAACTTATACTCATCCAACAAGAGCTTCACATAGCACCTCAACCCATTTCAAAGGGGAATCAAGGGGAGTTAGTCCAGAGCTCGAAAGGGGAATTCGGCTACACTTGTTGTATTGTATTAGTTTGTGCATAATTTGCATTAGCTTCCGCATTTAGCGCACTTAGTTTGCATTTAATTTCCTAGATTAGCATTCACACCTATTCACCCCCCCCCCTCTAGGTGTTTTTCATTATTTACTTGCTTTCTATTCATTCTTATATTGTCGATCAATACTCTCACAACAAGATTGCATTGCGCAACTCAAACTCTTATTTAGAGGAATCACGAGGAAGGAGTTCAGAGCCCTTCACGGGGTATTCGGCTTCTAATCTTGCTTTGAGTGATCGTTGCATCATCTCATTTTAAATTTGTGCATTGATTAACATTATCACCTATTCACCCCCTCTAGGTGATTTCATGAATCACTGATTTCTTTCTATTGAGAAGTTGTAGAGGTTGCGGCCTCAAGTGAGCTAGTGAGCTCCGTGTTAGTGTTGCAGCACCATGAGAGAGGACTTGTGAGTTCATTGAGTTCTAGAGAACTTGTAACGGTTGACGATCTAGTGAGATCGATCATAGTGAAAATCCTTCATAGTGTTGAAGGCGGGGACGTAGAGTAGTGGCTCGAACCTCAAAACAAATCATTGTGTTTGCGATTGCTTACTCTTTTTCTCTTCACTCTACTCTCTCTTTAATTAATTGCACACTAATATTGTTTACTTATTTGCAAGTATTTCTTATTTGTGATTGATATTGCTAGGTTGCTAGCAAGTAATTTTTTTATTTCTCATTATTTACCATTTAGTATAGCCATCACCTATTTACCCCCTCTGGGTGATTTACAATGGGTACCAGAGCCTAACCCTAGTTTAATTTAACCACCTTAGGGAGATCATTTCATTTGGCTATATTCATTTGTTACATTTGTTATTTGTTTGTGCACTTATACTTGTTTTTTGGCATCACATGACTTCTCTAGCATCATGTCCCCACCCGAATTGATGGGTTGAACTTTCCTGTTTGGAAGGTAAAAATGAACCTATTACTTAAGTCTCTAGGAGTTAGAGTTGCCAAGGCCATTACCAAAGAATTTGTTGAACCTCAGGTGATGAGGATACATGGTCGGAAGCAACGCTAAAGACTATGAGGCCAATGCTAAAGCCCAATATGTACTTACACAAGCATTAAATGATGATCTTTCTCATGTAATAAATTGTAAATCCACTTATGAGGTTTGGAATGATCTTATCCTTACTCGTGAGGAGACATCACAAGTCAAGAGATCTAAAGTTGACTTATTCCGTTCTCAATATGAGAATTTTTATGCTTGAAAATGAAAGTGTAGATGGGATGCTCACTCGGTTCACCAAGATCACTAATAGTTTATCTTCTTTAGGTGACACCATTGACAATAACCAAAAGATCCGGAAGGTCATTAGAGCTCTTCCCAATGCTTGGAAAGTCAAGGCAACAACTCTCAAGAGCTAATGATAGAGAGGAGATGGACTTCTCCGGCTTCATTAGAAATCTCAAAACTCGTGAGATGGAAATGAAGGTGAGAGAAGAAAGGGAGACCCCAAAGAAGAAAGCGGTAGCTTTCAAGGTTACTCCATCATGCTTTGATGAAGAAGAATTATCAGAAGACAGTGATGAGGACTTTACCATGCTCATTAGGAAGTGGACAAAATGTTTTACAAGAAGGGAAGACAAAGTAACTTCTGAAGAAGAAGACATCAAGGAAGAGTTGAAAAGAAGGAGGAGGAAATGGGTCCTTACTTTCATTGCAAGAAGACGGACCATCTAATTGCCGATTGCCCCTTACTTCAAGCCACCACCTCCAATAACGTGCATAAGAAGAAGAAGGCGACGGTAGCCACTTTGGATGATTCAGAGACAGATTCCGAAGAGAAAATTGATGCCGTACACGTTTGCTTCATAGGAAACAGAGAGGAAGCGTCCATGGTATATCTCAAAACCTCTTAGAAGATAATGATTTAACTATAGATGAACTTGCACAATTTTTTGAAGAATTACAAAATAGGTATGAAATTTCTCTTGCACAAAATAAAAAAGTAAAAAAGAAAAAATTATTTTCTAAAGAATAAGCTAGAAATTGTTTTTAAAGCGAAAAATGACTTATCCATTTCTTTTGAGAAAATGAAAAAGGATTTTGAAAAATACGAACTTGTAAGGGTAAAAAATCCTAATATTACTTTATAAAAAATAAATTTTTGGATATCCAAAAACGTATTGATGTTTTGGATACCACTTTGAAAAAGTGTGCTTTTGATCCAAAGGAAAAAATCCAAAGGAAACAAACATCTCATTCATCTAACACACACCATGAAAAACATGCGTACACACATCAACATAAGCGGTCTTCATATATGGTAAAGTGTACACATGTGCATATTGCGGCCGCAAAGGCCATTTAGTAAACTTTTATTATGTTAAGTTAAATATGTTCAATAAAAATGTTTAGATTCGAGAAAGTACTAACCCTATAGGACCCAAGAAGATTTGGGTACTAAAGAATACACCAAATTTAATTGATACAGGTGTGTCGTCCTCCTCCATGACATAAGGGGAGATGGTGCCTTGGTGGTGGATACATCGAAGCTCAAACGATCAACCGTCACCTTGCATCGCTATCAAGAGGCACCTATTTTAGAGCTTGCCCATAGTTTGGTAACTTCTCTACTTGAAAATTTCATTTCTAGCGAGATCTATGCATGCATAGGATCAGCTAGTTTCTTTCTATGGAAATATACTTTAGTTGTGTAGACATGCCTATTCTTTTTTTGTATCTTGCCTAAATTTGAGCTAGTTTGTTAACTTTGCTTTTACTCTTTACTAGCCTATAATTTGCTTGCCATGTGTAGAGTATTTTCTCTTACTCACTTGGTTGATAGATATCTTTGATAAGTGGTGTGTGTGTATGTGTGTGTATTGTCTATATATCTATCTTATGATTGGGTATTGTATTTAAACCATATTTAAGCAATAAATTAAGATAGCAATTGCGCGCCTCAACTCTTATCTAAAAGAATGACGAGGAGAAGTTCAAAATTCATAAAGGGTATTCGGCTTCAATATCTTGTTTTAATAGCTTAATATATGAGTTAATTATTAAAAAATATATTGTTAATATAACAATAATAAAATAAAAATAATTTTTTTCATGTCTATAAGATTTCTGGTGTTATTTCCCTGTATTATGTGTGAAAATATACACGTAAAAATAATTTTCTTAAGTCCTATAATCCTATTTTTTTAAAACTATTTTTGGGCTGTCCCGATCGACCGACGATTGACCGAGTTGACCTGGCATAAGTCCAGTCAACGGGCGGTCGACCGAAGTAGCCTGGTATAAAAAAAATTGGTCTGAAACTAGTCAATCGATCGGCCGTCTGACTGTAACCGAGATTGCTCTCGGTTAGACCCCAGTCGATCGGGCGGTCGACCGTGAATCAGGTCTGGCTGTGGATTACCCATTTTAACATCCCTAAAAACCCAAATTTCTCTCATTCTTTCTCCCTCCACCATCACTTTCTCTCTCTTCTGTGGGTCCCGAGATGATGCCAATTGTTGAACTTGCTCTGTTGGCACTTATGGATCTAAAATATGAAGTCAACACAAATACTAAAACAAAGAAGGATTAAAGTTAAACAAATAAATAAACTTGCAATAAAGGAAAGTAAATCTCAGAAAAGTTAGGCAAACGCAAACACTAGAGATTTATCCTGGTTCGGTCCTCATGACCAACATCCAGTCCCCAAGCCACCCGCTTGAGATTTTCCTTTATCCTTGACTTTGTACACCCAAAATCAACACCATACACACCACTTGACAAATCTCCTTTGTCAAATGTGTACACCTTCTCTTACAACCAAGAGAACAAACACCACCTTTACAACTTTCTTCTACACCAAGAAGACACTCTTGTACAATGATTTCTTTGAGGATTACAACACTTCCTATAAGCCTTGGTACAATATGTGAACGTGGACAAGGGCTAGTATAGGAGAAACTTCAGAGAACTTCACTAGAGAGTAGGATTTTGGTGAAGAACTGAAGTGGGAACAGTTTTCAAGAAAACCAGAATATTGGCAGAATTTTGTGGTCAGAAAACTGAAGATTAGAATTTGTATTTGGCCTTAGATTAACAACCCTATATATATCTGCACTCTAGGGTTAGTTAGGGTAGTTATTAGGTGCAATTCAAAAGTTCAAACGTTGAGGAACGTTGCAAAAAATACCAGATAACAGAAACTGTCCAACAGTCAGAAACTACCTATAGTCGACTTGCCTTTTGAATTAGTCGACTAGTCTAGGCAAATTCCCAAAGATTAGTCGACTAATAATGGGTATAAGTCGACTAGGTCAAGATGAGCTCAAGTGACAGGTTTCTGGTTAACTGAACCAAGTCGACTGCAACTACTTTATAAGTCGACTAGGTCAATGATTAGTCGACTAGGGAAATGGGTTAGTCGACTACAAGGGTTTATTAGTCGATTATATATTCTGTCAAGTCGACTAATGGACAAACAGAGAGTTGGTATCAAGTGAGACATAGGATTAGTCGACTATGGCTTTGGTCAATTCGACTACATAAGGTATTAGTCGACTAACAGGGACTATAAGTCGACTATAAATCTATGATATGTGTGTGCATCAAGGCTTTTGACATGCTATTTCACAATTACAAAACACATCATATCAACTCTCTTTGGGAAGTCTGATCATGCAGAACTCTTGATATAGTCGTGTAATAGAGCTCCAAATGAAATGCTTCACAAATGTCTTCATCAAAACATGTTCCAACATTCTCCCCCTTTTTGATGATGACACGTTGTGTGCACATATGCTCTCCCTGTAGAAAATAAGTTATATTTTTCTCCCCCTGCAGAAAATGGGTTATAACAGATATAGAAATACTTTGTTCTCCCCTGCAACAAATATATCATAAAATGTATATATATATTTTCTCATTAACTTCTTATATGGTACCTGAAAGATAAACGTTAGATGGTACTAATTATAAGAGTAAAATATTTAACCTTTAGGAGACCAAACCCAATTAGAATTTAGTTTCCACCTGTTAGTATACACATAATTGCATGAATTACATATATCATGAATGTATGATGCAATATAGGTATTTTTATCAAAAATGCTTAAATTCTTAGGAATCCATATAAATTTATTCTTCATTCTTTTTGAAACATTATTAGACTTTCTTTTCAAAAAAGAATCATATGGATTACTACAATATGAAGTTTTTTCAATAAATCCAAGACCATAATGATATGTGACATTTTTTGATAAGATAACAAATCATTCAATTTTTCTTTTCCTTTATTGAACTTAGTCACATTTTTCAAAATTTCTTCATATTTCTTTTTGAAAACTAACATGTCTTATCTAATATAGAAATCCTTTCATTTAAAGACACAGTTTCCTTTTAAGAAAAATATTTTCTTTTATAAATTTCTCATTATCATTTTTCAAAGATGATATTACTTTTTCAAACTCATCTTTGTGAGAATTTATAGAAGAAACTTGTAAAGCATAACATGAATTTTCTTTTAAAAGATTTTCATTTTCCTTTGATAAAACTTTATTTTTTAGTTTTTCATTCTTTAGATCATTAAATAATTCATGGAATGCATCATGATAGCTCATCTTCTTCTTGTGCCATGTAACAGAGGTTGACACGTTTAGTGGTTTCTTCTTCGTCAGAGGAAGAGGAATCACTGTTTTCCATGATGCTTCGTAGTCTTTCATCTTTCTAAACTTTTTGCTCTTGAATTTGCCTTTATTTTTTAGCAAAGGACAATCCTTCTTCATATGACCTGTTTTATTGCAATTAAAGCATTTAAATTTATCTTGCTTTAAGAATCTCCTGAATTTCCTTGAAAGCATTGCCATCTCCTCTTCATTGTCATCGGAATCGTCCGTGTCTGAGGATGCATGGAAGGTAAGTTCTTTCTTCTTTGAATAAGGTTGTCGTTCATCCTTCTTTCTTTCTTCGAGTTGCACTTCATATGCCATTAGATTACCAATAAGGTTTTCTAACGACATAGTTGAGAGATCATTGGCTTCTTCAATTGCGGTTGTCTTCTTCTCCCATTCTGGTGTGAGTGCACGAAGGATCTTGCGAACTTTTTGACTTGTGTGTATTCCTTTCCAAGGGATGCTAAGGAATTGGTAATATCAGTGAATCTTGTAACCATTTCTGATATGGTTTCATTCTCCTCCATTTTGAATAATTCAAACATGTGGACAAGAACAGAAATCTTAGATTCTTTAACTTTATTTGTGCCTTCGTGTGTTACCTGAAGAGTATGCCATATTTGATTTGCAGAAGTGGCTGTTGACACACGGTTGAACTCTTCTTTGGTTAAGGCACAGAACAAGGCATTCATCGCTTTGGCGTCAAGGTTCGCATTCCTCTTTTGATCATCACTCCAAGCATTGTAGTGGGTAGGCGGTTTGGTGTACGGTGCTTCAACGATGTTCCAAAGTTCGTAGTTGAGCGATTGCAAGTAGATCTTCATTCTACACTTCCAATAGTTGTAGTTGGATCCGTCAAATAGCGGTGGACGTTGTATAGAATGTCCTTCTCTGAATTGTGATGAAGGGAACTCCGTTTCCATCCTTGCTTGTTGTTGACTAGGTATGCAGGGCTCTGATACCAATTGTGGGTCCCGAGATGATGCCAATTGTTGAACTTGCTCTGTTGGCACTTATGGATCTAAAATATGAAGTCAACATAAATACTAAAACAAAGAAGGATTAAAGTTAAACAAATAAATAAACTTGCAATAAAAGTAAAGTAAATCTCAGAAAAGTTAGGCAAACGCAAACACGAGAGATTTATCCTGGTTCGGTCCTCGTGACCTACATCCAGTCCCCAAGCTACCCGCTTGAGATTTTCCTTTATCCTTGACTTTGTACACCCAAAATTAACACCATGCACACCACTTGACAAATCCCCTTTGCCAAATGTGTACACCTTCTCTTACAACCAAGAGAACAAACACCACCTTGTACAACTTTCTTCTACACCAAGAAGACACTCTTGTACAATGATTTCTTTGAGGATTACAACACTTCCTATAAGCCTTGGTACAATATGTGAACGTAGACAAGGGCTAGTATAGGAGAAACTTCAGAGAACTTCACTAGAGAGTAGAATTTTGGTGAAGAACTGAAGTGGGAACAGTTTTCAAGAAAATCAGAATATTGGCAGAATTTTGTGGTCAGAAAACTGAAGATTAGAATTTGTATTTGGCCTTAGATTAACAACCCTATATATATCTGCACTCTAGGGTTAGTTAGGGTAATTATTAGGTGAAATTCAAAAGTTCAAACGTTGAGGAACGTTGCAAAAAATACCAGATAACAGAAACTATCAACAGTCAGAAACTACCTATAGTCGACTTGCCTTTTGAGTTAGTCGACTATTCTAGGCAAATTTCCAAAGATTAGTCGACTAATAATGGGTATAAGTCGACTAGGTCAAGAAAAGCTCAAGTGATAGGTTTCTGGTTAACTGAACCAAGTCGACTGCAACTACTTTATAAGTCGACTAGGTCAATGATTAGTCGACTAGGGGAAATGGGTTAGTCGACTACAACGGTTTATTAGTCGACTATATATTCTGTCAAGTTGACTAATGGACAAATAGAGAGTTGGTACTATGGCTTTGGTCAAGTCGACTACATAAGGTATTAGTCGACTAACAGGGACTATAAGTCGACTATAAATCTATGATATGTGTGTGTGCATCAAGGCTTTTGACATGCTATTTCACAATTACAAAACACATCATATCAACTCTCTTTAGGAAGTCTTGATCATGCAGAACTCTTGATATAGTCGTGTAATAGAGCTCCAAATGAAATGCTTCACAAATGTCTTCATCAAAACATATTCCAACATCTTCTTCCTTCCTATTTTCATTCACCCCTTTTCACTCTAATCCTACCAAATCACCTCTATTCCAAAATCAAAACCTAAAAATTGTTTGGATCTTCAGCACTCAGATCTATTATTTTCAAGGAGAAACTTTTTTTTTCAAGGTATAATCTTCTCTTAAATTCTTCTTGATTTCGTAGTTTTTTCTAGTAAATCTTTATATATTTCGTGCCAAATCTTTATTTGTCATCTTCAAAATGTCAAAAAGGGCTAGATCTGAGAAGGGTAAGCAACCTGAATCATCCTCCAACCTTTTTATTTCTCAAAATGTCTCTCAAGATTTTTTGTAATTCATAACAAACATGTTATCTCTGGTAGAATGTGGTGCTTGCCAATTTTGAGCACCTGAATCTTGCTACCATCTTGAACACTAGCTCTCTTAACATCTTGTTACAATTAAAGAACCTATTTATCCTGAGCTTGTACGCTACTTTTACTCTAATCTGACAATTCAAAACAATCACGTAAGGTCTAGGGTCTGGGCAAGGACATAAATATTTCTCTAGATCGATTTGCCCATCTGCTATACCTCTCCTGCGACGGTGTAGATATTTATAATGTTGATCTTCATGAGTTTGATTATCCTGACGGTGAATCTACCCTCACCGCATCTCTTTTGCTTCATGATGATGAAAACCCCGCTTTAGATAGGAATGAGGAGGTGAAGTATTATACTCTCACTGCTCAAGTCCTAGCCAAAATCGTGTTTTCTTAGTCTCCTGCCAAAATCAAGACAATATAGTCATGCATGGGGTTCTGCTCCCCTTTTGATCTATTGTCTTCTAAAAGGCATTAGAGTTAATATTCCAAAACTCATCGTCGATTACATGGCCTCTGAGCATTTCTTGATCCCAAACTGGCACTTGCCCATTTGGAAGCTTATTACCCGCCTCCTAGAGCAACTAAAATTTGATCTCTCTACTGAATGGTCTATCGAACCGTCAGTTGACATCAACAACAGTCTTCTAAAGAGGATACGTGCTAGGGAGCGTGTTCCTGCTCCTCAGCCCCCTCCTATCATTCTTGATGTTGTTTCTAAATCCTCCTCAGCCACTTCTACATCTTTTGATCCATACTCAGCCCTCTATGCTCAGTGATTGAGTTTTTCCTACACACAAAATATAGAATATTAGATTAGAAGTAAAGATGTGCAAGGTGCTCAATTCTAATCCGCTGTAGTAATGGCTATGCGGGTCGTGATCCTCAGGGAGGGACTAGCGTTGGAAGCTTGTTTAGTAAGTTATCTCCTTTTTATTTATTTTGTTATTTCCAATGGTATTTACAATAAGAAGTGTGGTATTTACAATGAGAAGTGTGAAAGAAATTGGAAAGATGTGGAGTTGGTGATCTAAACTAAAATTACAAAGAAAGAAAACTATAACTAAAACACATACCTACCTCTTCTGCCCTGTTTACCTTTGATCCGTTTGCAACGACTTACCTTGTTTCTGAAGGCAATCAAGCATGGCGTATAGGATCTGTTCATCACCATAGGCCATCAAGGGCACTTCTTTGGCTAAGCAGTCTCGAAGCGATCAGATCTCATGGTTTGCAAGACATCAGAGAGAAACAATAAAATAAACAAGAATAGAAGAATAAAATAAAAAAAAACAAACCTTGAATAGATTTTATTAACAATGGAAGAAAAGTTTGACTTACACCGATGTCACCTCAGTACAAGCATGAACTCCTTCCTCCATGAAAGCATCCTCTACTCTCAGTTACAAAAAAATAAAAATTACAAAAAAGAAAAATAAAAACCTAAACTACAACTAGCCTAAAAACCCTAGATTTTGCTCTGTAGTTCGTTGTACGCCCTTCTCTGTTACTCTGCAGGGGTATTTATAGGAGCTGGAAGAAGTAGAGTCCCGATACGACTCCTCGAAAAAACCTTATCGCCAGACTCGTCAGGATTGCCGCGGAAACGCGGCTTGGGCCGCGTTTTCGCGGCCTTAGCTGTGTCCCTGGCCACGCGCTTTCGCGCGTGGCCTCCTCTGGTCCGTCCATCTGAGCGTATCTATCTGGCTCTGGCATCTCGACTCTTTAATTTGAGATTTCGGGATAACTTGGAAATCAAGTTACCCTAAATCCAAATCTCTTCCCAAAACGAATTTCATCCTTGCACTCTATTTATCCTCATCCACCAAGCATTTAGGGTTGAATAGAATTCTATCCTTTCCCTCTTTCTAGTATTTGCAATTTTTGCACTTTGTAATTGCAATTTTGACATTTGGTAATTGCACTTTTGATCTTGGGCTTGGACATGGGCTTGGACATGGGCTTTTGGGCTTCATTTAGGCTTTTATTCTTTATATAAATAAATACTCAAGGCCTGCACACATTAAATAATAAAATATTAATAATGGTGCATAATTGTAGGAATA
The DNA here is from genome assembly GCA_038442645.1 of Agave tequilana. NCBI lineage: Eukaryota > Viridiplantae > Streptophyta > Magnoliopsida > Asparagales > Asparagaceae > Agave > Agave tequilana. The sequence goes on from JAVJIF010001693.1 coordinate 18,648, forward strand.
ATATGAAAATGTGATGGTAAATGTAATGACAATTATGCATTTTTTACTACCTATCACTCAGCTTCGGGAGTATGACTTGAAGATGTCTGTAAATTTTCAGAGGATTGAGAAAAGAGTTGACAATGACCTGTAGTATATCTGTGCCTCTATTTTCTATCTTTAGACCTGTGTCGACGAGACCTATAGTAGGAATGCTTGGCCTGTTCCACTTCCGAGAGGCCACTCGCAACCTCTTCCTATATCGGGTCCTCCATTTGATACATGGGTATCTCCTCCAGCTCCTTCCGAGGCATCTGCTCCTCCAGAATATCCGGACTTTCAGGAGGATTGACCCCTTTTGTTGATGACAAAAAGGGGAAGAGATTCTATGGAGTTATTTTTGGGAGTTATCTTGGGTGTTTCTGTTTTTATCTTTATTTGAGTTTTTGTTCATGTACTTTTTATTTGTGGACATGTAGTATTTGGTGGACATGTATTTTTACATTGCAGTACTTATTTTGTGGTATGTAACTTGCTTTGAGGTTGGCATGAACCTCTGTATGGACAAATTTATTTTAAGATATCTTTATTGTCTTTATATCTTTTTCTTTCTGTTGATATATTTAATACATATCTCCTCTGTGTATGTATGGTATATGGTATTTTTGTATTTTTAGTGTTTTTTTATAAACCAACCATCTACCACTTGTTTTGGAGGTTAGAGGCTATTGGTTGGATGGAGGAAACCGTTTGTGCATACACCGTTGTAATTCTGTATTCGTGTATGTATAGATAGGTTGCATAAGAGCTTGATCGACATATCTTATTCATATGCTTTTATTGATGCATTTAACTTTTATGTCACATTTTGATGTATGCATGTGTTAGGGGGGAGCTTCGCTTGAAGTCTCTTCCCAAATTATTTGTGAAAACTCCATGTGTTTTGTCATCATCAAAAAGGGGGAGATTGTTGGCCCAAAGGCCATTAGCCTAATTTTGATGATAACAAAACATATATAGTTATGTTTTTAATAATTTTATTTAACAAAGTTTCAAGTTAACTATTTGTTGCATTTTGGCTCCATCACAAGACTCACACATTTAGTAGCCAAGAAGATGTAGATCCCAGAGCCAAAGTACATAGAAGATCTCAAAACTCAAGAAGACTATATCAAGATTTGTATTTTTACTTTTTGTATTTTAGATAAGATTTATAGTTATTTGTTAAAATCAAGATGATATAGGTTGATAGCTTTTGGGATTAACACACACATATTTCATACTCCATTATGTTTTTAATGAGAGTTCATAACTATACTCTCTCTTTATCATTTTCAAAATCGAGTTTCGGAAAAACAAGTTTTGAAAAAACCAGGTTTTTGATTTAGAAAAGTATTTTTACAAAATATTGTTCTAAGTTTATTTTTTGTTGATCCATAGCCACACACCGGTTCTTCAAGTCCTTAGAAATCTATTTTGCATGATCAAAAGTTATTTTGTCAGAAAAAGAATAGTTTCAAAAAGATTTCCATACCCTGCCATTGGCCCTTTGTCGGTCGACCAGGCAGTCGACCGTAGGCAGAACAAAATTGCTCTGTCGGTCGACTGAGCGATCAACCGATATGCACCAAAGTGCATTTGTACACTTTGGTCGACCGGGCGGTCAACTGACTGTAAGAGCTTTGCTCTCGGTTGGGTCCGGCTGACCGGTCCGGTCGACCGACAGAGAGTTTAACTCTTTGGTTGGAAACAACGGATGACCGACCGGTCGACCGCTATCCCCAACGGTCAAAAATCTGACCATTGGCGATCGACCGACAGAAGGCTTTTCTTCTAAAATTTTTCCCAACGGCTATATTCTGTTTTGTCTTTTTCTGAGTCTTTTTCCAACGGCTCTTTTGGGTTTTCTACTCATATTTTCATTCTCTATAAATAGTGGACTGTAAAAAAACTCAATAACAAGTTTTTTAAAGCTTAGATCAAGTTTTTACCAGTTTTAGCTTTTTCATAAAAGATTTCATTTTGAGCCAAATTTTCAAACTTTTGATTTAGCTTGAGCCCTCCCTCTACATCTCTACAAGCTATTTTTCACTACACAATCTCAAAGAGTTTAACTTTCTCATCTTGGTTATAGGATTGTGCTTGTGAGTCATTTGTGATCAAGCGTAGATCACTGATTTCCTTCTATTAAGAAGTTGTAGAGGTTGCGGCCTCAAGTGAGCTAGTGAGCTCCGTGTTGGTGTTACGGCACCGCGGAGAGGACTTGTGAGTCTATTGAGTTCTAGTAAGAACTTGTAATGGTTGACGATCTAGTGAGATCAGTCATAATGGAAATCATTCATAGTGTTGAAGGCGGGAACGTAAAGCAGTGGCTCGAACCTCGAAATAAATTATTGTGTTTGCGATTGTACGCGCCGGAGAGAAAAAGGAGATAGTGATGGGTGTAAAGATTTCCTTGAATCAAATGAAACTATTACAACCAGACTTTTCCTTCCAGTTACAAGGGAGGGAGGATGTTGAGTCTTGAATCCCCCCTTTGTTTAAGGCTGGGTTCTTCGTGTGGCGGTAGAGAGTGAGTTTTGTTCTCCGTTGACCGGATGACCGTCGGGACCGTCGGGGGATCTTCTCTCTGGGTGGTAGAAAGAGTAACACAGCTCTGTCTACTAAAACTCTCAAAGAGAAGGTAGGCGAAGAGCAGCCCGTACGCAGCAAGCTTGACGAAGAGTCTTCTCTCTCTCTTTGTTGATGATCTCCTCTTTGATGCCTGATCCTTCTTTTTTTTCTTACCGCCCCCCTCTCTTCTTTTCTGATCCCCCGACCTCATAGCAAACGAGGCTATTTATAGAGGTCCTAGGGGGTGAACGTGCCCCCTGAAAATGCTCCACAATGAGGGGCCACTTCCCGCTACTTGTGCGGTGACTGGCCCCGTAATCCGGGTGGTTACAACTGAGGCGCAGGTTTAGACCCACGCGCCTTGTTGTTGAGACGCGGGTGTCGAGCCAACGCGCCTTGATGCTGAGACGCGGGTGTCGAGCCAACGCGCCTTGATGCTGAGACGCGGGTGTCGAGCCAACGCGCCTTGATGCTGAGACTCTGCCTTTTAATGGCCTGTCCTTAGATGACTTTTAGACAGCCTACAGAACCCCCTCCAAAGTTTTCGATATTCCGCAGTTAACTGGGACAGATTTCAAAATACTTTGGACTCTAGCTGAATTCACCTTCATGACTGGACTGTTGACGCTCCGGGTTCGATCTTATCTGGAGTTGGTCTTCATGAGTGTACTGTTGAACTCTTTGAAGCCACCAGAGTTTGATCGTGTCGAGTGTCTAGATACACAGTCTAAACCTCCCCGATTGCTTTTTAAGTCTGTCGTGGGTGTGCTTTAAGTCAAGAGTGGTTGGTCTTCTGCTTGTGCCAGTGTACTGTTGAACTGATTTGCAGAAGCAGGAGGCCGAACGCAGGTTCCTTTTGAAAAGCAGAGATGGTACTGCTTTAAAGACGCGACTTTCATAGGGTGCGTCTTTTGGCAATGGAAACGCGACTGATCTTCCATAAGGCAGACGCGATGTTAGGCCCACTTGGACGGACGCGGACTTAGGAAAGACGCACCTCTAATAAAGACGCGATTTTCTGAGCGCAACGCGACTTTCTGGGTGCATTTATGGTGGTGCTGACGGGGCACGACCATTGAAGAGACGTGGCCATCGGGTGCGAATCCGTGCCATGTCATGATTGCGCTGCCAGTTGGCCTGGGGAACCGGCAGGATTTTCACCTTTTGGCGCGCGGGTCATGATTGCGCTGCCAGTTGGCATGGGGAACCGGCGGGATTTTCACCTTTTGGCGCGCGGGCTTCCTGGTTCATTAAATGATTCGCTCCACGTGTCAAGCGATGACTCGCTGCAGGGCTACGGTGCGCGATCTTCGCTGCAGAGAAATTGATTTGCTCCACGCGTCAAGCGATGACTCGCTGCAGAACTAATCGAGCCACGCGCCGCGTATCTTCGCGAATCCTTGTGCCTATAAAAGGCAACAGTTAGAGAGAGATCTCTTCTTCTCCGAACACACTTGCTTAGAGAATTAGGAAAGAGAATTTTTTCTTCTCTGTTCATCTCTTGAACTATTCAACTCCGTTACTGGATTTTCGAACTAGCGATGGCACCCAAGACCAAGCCAACCGCATCGTCCTCAAAGGCGACCGTCGCCGAAGCCCAAAGGGACGCTTCCTCTGCGCAGGGCGTTGTTTTCTGAGGTAAAATGCCATTTAGGTTAAACTTCACCATTACTGGAAGTTTGAGGCACCCTAAAAGACATCTTTTTGGAGGAGAACCATTAACACAGGTTATGAACCGGTTTGATTCTCAGACGCGGTCTCAGACGCAGTCTTTGAGTTGATAACCAAGGCGCGGGTTTGACGTCCTGGTGCCAGTGGGCTCTGCACTTCGGATCCTTCACTTAGAATATTTCTAATTGTGAAGGGTTCGGACGCGGTCTTGGTTTGCAGAACGCGGATTTGATCCTTGCGTTCTGTGCCATCAGCTGCCGATTTTGATGAATCTGGCACCTGAGTCCAAGCACTTAGAATTAGAAATTTTTGTAAGTCTTGGTTTGCAGAACGCGGATTTGATCCTTGCGTTTCTTTCACCTTGACGCGGATTTGCAGGTCTGGACGCGGATTTGATAATTCCTGCGTCCAGTATCTCTTCTGCGTTTGGGCGTGGATTTGCAGGTCTGGACGCGGACTTGATAATTCCTGCGTCCAGTATCTCTTCTGCGTTTGAACTGCAGACACTTGGTATTTTTTTTCTTCTTATTTCGGATAAGATGTCTGATCAAGTGCCTTTTTCTTTTGCAGTGCCACACCCTACTGCCCTACTCGCCAAGAATCGCCATTTTGGACATGTAGGAGGTGCCGACCATAATTTGACCTTTGTGCTGCAAAGGACTGTACCTGTGACTGCTGACCGGTCGCAGGAGCGCAAGAAAAGGCTTTCTGATGTTGACAGGACAACCCTTCGGGCGCTTATGACTGATGCAGCATTCCAAACGGATGCTCGCGTCAAGCTAGAGAAGCCTGCCTTCTTTTTCGGAGATCGTATTGGCGATGGCGGCTATTCCATGTATGATGGAAATTATAGATGGCTCCGTCAGATAGGAGATAGAAGATTCTTTCTTCCAGTCATGGAGAGGATGTTCCCGCTGTCTTACCTCCAGCACATGTCCGTCCCGCGGAAGATGAAATGGGACGTTTCCCGCTACGTCCCTGAGGTTACCCTCGGTGACTTGGGCTCCCAGAAGGTATACCGTCATGACAGTCATGATAGGGCGGTTCTCGGCCTGTTCCCTGGGTCGCGCAAGTCTGACCTCCCAGTCGGGGAGATACCAAAACTCGGCACTACTTTCCTCAACTCGTTCATGCAAGTAGAGGGTGATTATCCGGTCGAGTTTCGCGCGCCCGGGTGGGTTCATACCACTGAGAAGTATTGGTGGTACAGGATGGTGAGCTTCGTCCTTGCCAATCTTGGAGATCTGCTGGAGCGTGTGGGGCTGTATCCAGCAGTCAGGGCCGTGCAGTGGGGAATCCAGCCGAGTTCTCAGAACTTCTTCGGGATCCTGGAGCGTTACAATCCTTTGACGGGGACATTCTTCACCCCGGTCGGAGAGATGGGCCTTGCCCTGCACGAGTTGCATGAGGTCTCGGGGCTGGCAACAGGGGATTCTCCTTATGAGGAATATATCCCAACCACCGAGGAGCTCAACCTTATGAAGAAAAGGTCTCCTCAAATGTACGAGACTTATTGGGAAGTGTTATGCCACTTCCATATTTGCGGCCAGCTAACCACTTTGAGGTCGGGAGGAGTCAAGCAGCTGTCTTGGGCCAGCTACTTGTTTAACGGTGTCAACAAGAAAGACCATCCGGTTACCCGACTGGTTCCCAGCTCCGACGAGGAGATTGAAGACAGGATCACCCAGGCTCCTGAAGGCTTCTACACCACAGTTTCGAACGAGGACGGTTTCGAACCTGATATGGTTTTCGAAAGCTTTCATAATCAAGCCCGGATTCCTATCTCCGATCGAGCACTGTTGGCGGGCTTCTTGATGCTGTGGTTGAAACGCTGTGTGGTGCCCACGCTGCCACACGAAGTCATTGTCGCCGATGTAGTGTATCCGGCGGTGCTCCTGGCCTATGGTAGACCCGTAGCCCTTCTCCCGGCCATGGCGGCTGGCATTCAGAGCGAGTTGCGGGCGTTAACCCACAGCTTCTGTGAGGCGGGAAAGGCTGTCGACTCCCAGGGGAAGTCGATCGTTGATGCAGAGGGGAAGCCGACGGTGAAACGCCCCAACCCTCGGGTCGAGTTGCCATACACATACCTGATGGCTTGGTATGTGATGCACTGTCCCTCCTTGATGACGCCGGTGCCCTGGAGTGAGGGTTTTGTCCCTTTCGTGCAGCGGTTGGAGAGTTCGGACTGGCGTAATTCTTACATATATTACGTCCGGAAATGCATTTCAGATGCTACGAACTACCAGCTGAACCGCTGCTTCCCCGAGATCCCTGGTGCATCTTTCGGGGATCTATTTACTGATTCTGCGGGCCCAGATGACTTCACGAAGCTGTCCGCGGGAGTCTTCTGGTGGTTGGTCAATATCCGGCCCGGGTATGTGCTCTTCCGACAAGGGACTTCATGCACGATCGAGCCGTATATGCCGAGTCGTTTTGCCCGTCAGTTCGGCTATGATCAACTCTACGTTGGCAATCCCAATGCCCAACTCGCCTTCGACGGGAATTTGTTCGAAGGTGCTCGGGCTTGGTATTACAGCGTGGCCAGAGGGACAGAAGCAACTTTCCGCTTGCCTATCGAGGGGCCAAAATGCCGTATGAGCTTCAGCTTCTGCACCTGGTACTTCCAGGTCAACCAGACACCATACTTTGTTCCGGAGTATTCATGCATTGAGAGTATCAATGCAAATCTCGAAGCAAAGTCGGGGTCCGGGAAACGCTCGCGAGGTGTTGAGCAGTATCTGAAGGCTCTGAGGGAGGTCGGGAGAAGGTCAAGGGAGGAGCCGCGAGCAACAAGGGCGGAGTCGCGACCAACAAGTGCGGAGCCTCGACCAACTAGGGCGGAGCCGCGACCGGCCAGGGCTCGACAGGCGGTGGGCAAGCGTCGTCAAGGCTCTACTTCCACTGCTGAGCCTGCCCCAAAGAAGGTTCGGAGAGGCTTGACGGCGGCAGTTTCTCGATCCACGGACATCCCTTCTGGTGTTGGGGAGCCGGGGGAGGAAGAGGTGGACAAGGATGACACTCCCTTAGTCCATGCCCACAGGTTACACCGCAGGAGCCTCAGGATTGCAGAGGAAGGGGAGCCTGCGGACAGGCCCACCGCTACTGACGAGACCGAGGAGCTCGAGGTCGATATAATGACCGGAGACGATGTTGAGATTCGGGGATCTCAACTCAGCCCGAGTCTTCCTCAGCTCAGAGGAGGGATGAGGCACAACAGCCTGGGTCTCCTTCTGTCTTCGTCTCCAGTCCTCGGATGGTTGACCCCAGTCCTACCACTGGGGTGTTTAGAGGCAAGGCTCCGGCTACCGAGGCCACTCACGTTGAACTGTCGTCTTCCTCATCCGACACGGAAAGCGACTTTGAGGATGAGATCGACTATGGTGACGAACCTGCTCCTCCTGATCCGAGCAAATTCTCACATATCTCGGAGGAGGAAATACATGGGTGTGAGCCGGCGACGACGTCACCACCAACGGTTGCTCCTGCTGAAGGTACTCTTTTCACCTTCTGACCTGATCTCCCTTTTCATTTTGAAGAGGAGGCCTTAACATTCTCCTTTTATGTTGCAGGATTGGCTGAGGACACCGAGGCTGCAACCTCCTTGCATATCGAGGAGATGGTGCAAGAGTTGACCCAACCGGAGGGAGTCGAGACTCTAGCCGCCGGGATGCCTCCAGAGAAGGCAACGACTGAAACCGGGGAGACTTCCACTCCGCGGGATGATGAGGCAACCACTGAAGCCAGGGAGGCTTCTACTCTGTAGGGTTCGATGCCTCCAGAGAAGGCAACGACTGAAACCGGGGAGACTTCCACTCCGCGGGATGATGAGGCAACCACTGAAGCCAGGGAGGCTTCTACTCTGCAGGGTTCGCCCAAGGATTCGACACTTCTGGACCTCCAGCTTGGTAAGGAAGTTTTGATGTCTTGACTGTTTCTCTCTTCACCATTATGGCTAATGTTGAAATAATTTGCAGAGAGAACTGAGGGGGCCCAGGTAGAGAGTCTGGCGATCAGTGTCCCTCCAGAAGGCCATATGGCTCAAGCCTCGGCTGAGGTTTTTGAGGAGGCCGAGCTCACTACCCTGTCGTCAGCTGTGGCGGTTCCTGCAGAGGTGGTACCCCAGAAGCGCCAGTGGCTGCTCTTGTTCCTGCCGTGTCCGTGGTCAGCTCGACTCTTGCGCCAACAAGGGGATCGGGGAGCACTTCGGATGATGATATCATGGAGCTTTTGACACGCCAGGCGGTGCAGCAGTTCCTTAGCTCGATGCAAACATGCATCGACTTCGTCCTGACTAGGGGTAGCTCCCTTGAGTTCGCCCAGATGTTTCTCGGGAACCAGGTCGAGAACATCAAATTGGCCGGAGGCCCTTCGCTAGCTCAGGCAAGTCAGCTGCTGGTGGATCAGCTGGGACAGCACCTGAGGGAGCTTCGATCCCTAGAGGACGATGTCGGTTCATCTCATGAAGCCCAAGAAGCGCTGAATAGGCTCCTTGTCGCTCAAGAGCAGGAGCGAAAAGAGGTGGAGGAAAAGATAGCCGATAATACTCGCCTTCTTGAACGTGTCCAGGCTGATCACCAAAGGCTGGCGATTGAGTCCGAGGAGTCAGAGACGATCATACAGGCTGCAAAGCAGGCTATACTTGACTCTCGGGCTGTTATAGCCAGAGCTGAGGCCATGATCGTCTTCAACGAACAGAGGCTTGCTACCTCTGAAAAGAGGTTAGCGGAGTTAGAGGTTGCCAAGGCGCAAGCTGAAGCGGACCTCTCTGTTCGTTCGTCCGAGCTGGAATCCCTCCAAGTGCAAGCGCAGGGATTTTTGTCTGAAACGGATCTGCGGGCCCGAGCTCTCATGGAGGTTGAGAAGGCGCGCCAACATAAGATACATCGCCTTAGGGAGCAAATCCGTTCTTTGGCGGACCAGGACTTGTAGCCTTTTCTTTTTTCTTTTTTTTTTAGAAAAGGACACTCTGTTCACTAAGAGTGTTTTGTATTAACTTTTATCATTTTTGATATAATAAAAGTCTTTGAAGTTTTTTGGTTCCACCTCCTTTGCTGCCTTGCTGTGGATGAATTCGACCTTTTGATCACAATCTTTGATTAACTGACTGTGAATGCTGAACTTAGGTGAGACAAAGTTCTTTAAATGAAACGCGGCGTTCGACCCATAGGACCTTAGGCAGGACTAAGTCCTTTTAACGAGACGCGGCATTGGTTCATAGGGACTTAGGTGGAACTAAGTCCTTTTGATGAGACGCGGCATTGATCTGTGGGGACAAACGCGGCTTTGAGTAACGCGAATTTGTCCTGTCAATGAAGACGCGACTTGAGCGGATGCGAGGGACGCAGCCTTGTGTATTTTCCACTAATCTCAGAATGGACTAAGTGCTTTCCCTTAGAAAGGGCCCCGTTTGCTGAAGTGACGCGACTTCGAGTCACGTGGACGCTCCTCTAAAACGCGGGTGAACGCCTTCCAATTTGAGAAAGGGGACGCGGATTCTTGGACGCGGCTTTCCCATCTGCGTTTAATGCAGCCGGACGCAGCTTTCCCATCTGCGTTTAATGCAGCCTGACTTAAAGATTTTATGAGACCTTTGACCGTCAAGTCTTCGCTGACGATTGGGAACCCGGGTCATCCGTTGTTTCCCGAAGCAGTTGTCCACGCGTCGGTTTTTCATTGGACTTGGGCGTTAATGCCCTTTAATGCAAAACCGGCGCTGACGGTTTGAGATCAGCACCTGTGACGCTTCCCGAAGCGACGTTCCACGCGTCAGCCTCCCATTGGGCTTTGACGGTCGTGCGGTCATTAAGGCCGGCGGTTTTAATTAATGAACCATTAATGACCGTTATCAGGGGTTGCCTATAAATAGGACTCACCCCCTCTCTTTAACAACGGCTGCTTAGACCGTGCTCTGTTTGAGAGCGAGTACTCTGAGGGACTCTGCCTTCTTCCTTCAAGGACCCTATCAGGGGTTTGCCTCCATGGATGAAGGTGCCTCTGTGGATGAAGATGACCCAGAACTTTCATGCTTCTGTTTGGTCTCTTCAATGGATTACCACTGTCAAGTGATTTCAATGGCAGGAAGCGTCTCTTTGAGCACTTTTTACGTCCGCGTCTCAACGCAGACAGTCCAACTTTTAACAGAGGCTTCTGCGGGTATGCCATGCCCACTTACCATGACATTTTAGATCCAACCAAATTTGAATTTTAGTATACCTCTTAAAGAGATATCATCTGGACCTTCTTGTGAAGTCGTGGTTGGTGCATTCCTCTTCTGGAATTTGCGCCCTCGACTTGAATTTTTCTAGATGCGAGTACAGAAGTCTTTGGTACTTGGCCGCGGATTTACTCATGAAGCTCGCGTTTTAAGGCCACTGACTTGGATGAATTCCAACTCGGGTTAAAGGCTTCAGACCCGGATTTTGCAACTCCTGTTCCTCCAACAGAGAGATGGCAATTTTCGGCGTCTGACTCTCTGCGCACCTTGTATCTTAGACGCGGATGTGGAGTTAAGTCGCGTTTGCATTCTTTGTGTATCACAGTCTCGCTCGCGTCTGTTTTTATTGTCGCAGGACTCTGGCTCGCTGCGCGGATCATTCCCGCGTCTGCGGCCTTTGAAAATAGCCGCTTCTGTGACTTAGTTTTCTTCTGTTGAAGTGTACTAAGCTCTGAATTGTCTGATTCCCTGTTTGCTTTTTTGCAGGTAGGCTTGGTCATTCTTCTTCATGTTCGCTAAGTCCGTGGGAGAATATATCGGACAGCGAACTTGTTCGATGTTCGTCCACAAGGGAATATATTATGGTCCTCGTCGTCCACAAGGGAATATATTATGTCCCTGACGAGGACTCGACTCTCGCCAAGGTCTCTTCAGATCCACTGCACCAATCATGCCTGCTGGCAAGAGATGGTCAGGGTAAGTATGGCAGCGAGGAGGTTATGGTGGACACGGCAGCAGATAGGATCCTCTTCCTCTCCCACTCCAGAAGTGACATCGAGGACTTTCCATGTCTGCTGGATGGCCTGCTGGGAACAGAGATGCTCATGAACGAAGGGTTGCAGGACTTTCTGCTGCCACCGGACCTCAAGAACACCATTGCTCTTAGCTTAGTCAGCTAGGGCTCTTTCGATGTTTACATCATGCACCATCCTGTACTTGGAATCAGATGCGGTTTCAAGGAGTGAGTGCAACCTCTGAGAGAGAGAGGGACTTCTTTGTACTCCTTAATTGTAACACTCCATCTTATTGTAAGAGAGCGTTTTGATTGTAACACTCAATCTTATTATATAAGAGAGCGTTTTTGTATCACTTTCATATGCCTGGAAATAAATAAAAGTGACACTTCTCTTTTTGCCTCTTTCATTGTCTTGAACTTTTTGTCTTCAGTTAGACGCATAGAAGCAAAGAGTCTTTGACTTTGTCAAAATTATGATGGTAATTTTAGTAAGTCAAACTTTGTGGAGAAAGATCCTATTTCAGGAACTCTCACGATACTGTCAGAAGTGTAATATTAACTTGACAGAGATGAAATTTTTGATGGACCTGCCACTTTATAAGAGAAAGTGCCAAGTAGAATTTGTACCCCCAGGGAGGGTGAACTTTTATCAAGTGTTTGGGATTAACTTGATTGAGCTCAACTGGGGATTTGATGGAAACACTGTTGATGGTGTAGTATTAACCTAACAATGTTTTTTAGGTAGACTTGTTATTCTGTTGAAGAGAATAACAAGTGGGACTAGACTCGTAGGGAATCTAGGAAAGTTTGTTACCGTCAGAGGTGTGATATTAACTTAACGGGTTGAAAGTAGGTCTTGTCAGAAGTGTAATGTTAACTTGACAAGGATGTGAGTCAGAGGTGTGATATTAACTTAACTCAGAAGTGTCACTGTCATAGGTGTAATGTTTAACTTGACGGTGAGGGTAATGCTAGAGGTGTAATGTTGAACTTAGCATTGGTCATCTCGGCTTGTATAAGGAAGTCCGAGGGAAAGTCATGGCCATAGGTGTATTGTTTAACTTAGCAATGACTTGGATGCTAGAGGTGTGGTGTTAAACTTAGCATCATTCATTTCAGCTTCGATATGGAAGTCTGAAGAAAGGTGACTGCCAGAGGTGTGATGTTAACTTGACAGAAACTCGATATACTGTTTAGAAGTATAATGTTAACTTAACAGTAATTTGTCAGAGGTGTGGTATTAACTTGACAGAAATTGACTTGCGATATGAGCAGTTTGAGGACATGTCATTCCATTGATGAGAATTGACAAGTAGAGTTTAAAAATGTCAGAGGTATAGTGTTAACTTGACAAATTTGAATTTGCGATATGAGCAATTTTGAAGACTTGCCATCCTATTGATGAGAATTGGCAAATGAAATTTGAAGTGCCAGAGGTATAGTGTTAACTTGGCGACGACTGTATTTTGTAGACCTACCATTCTGTGGATGAGAATTGGTAAGGGATTTTGGAGGGGAAAGTGGAGTCGAGTCCACTTAGGATTTTTAGCAAACCCTCAGCTATCAACGGATTTGATGTGCCTTTACCAACTACCGTTTGAGTTGGGCTAGCCATGCTATTCCCCTCAGCATGATGAGTTGTCGAAGACTTATGTTGGACTTAGAAGCCAACATTTTCCTCTATCCTTAGCCGTCGGAGGCGTCGGATGTTTGATCAGAGGTGTACTTTTACCTTGATCGGTGGAAGGATACCATCTAGGGATAGTACTTCTTCAGGAATCTGCCATTGATCGGCATCATGAGTGTATCGCCATTTGAGGTTATGAGGCGATATGACCCATTTGAGTAGACTGACTCTACTACAAATGGTCCTTCCCATTTGGGCTGGAATTTTCCTTTTGTCTTATGCGTCATTACCATGGGTCTTCTGACGGTTAAGACAAGATCGCCTTTCTTGAAAGTTCGCACTTTAACTTTCTTGTTGAAGGCTCTGGTAATACGAGCTTGGTAAAGCTCGATTTGTTGTTGGGCCTGCAGACGTTTATCATCCAAGGCCTCCAGTTCCTGGAGTCGCTGTCGATGCTTCTCCTCTGTTGTCATCTCCGCTGTCAAAGCGACGCGTAGAGATGGAATTTGGATCTCTAGTGGGAGCACGGCTTCACACCCATAGACCAAAGAAAATGGCGTAGCTTTAGTTGGGGTTCGCACAGTTGTGCGGTAAGCCCATAAGCATTCACCTAACTTGTCGTCCCAGTCTCGTTGACTTTTCGAGACGAACTTTTTGAGAAGCTTGCCAATAGTCTTGTTGAAAGCTTCTGCGAGGCCATTAGCGGCAGGATAGTATGCCGTTGATGACACACTCTGGATTCTGAACTTAGCGCAGAATCTCTGGAAAGCCTGGCTGATGAACTGAGGCCTATTGTCATGGACAATTCGCCGAGGTACACCGAAACGGTAAACAACGTGGTGTTTCACGAACTTGATCACGTTCGACGACTTGACTTCCTTCAAGGGAATAGCCTCAGCCCACTTAGAGAAGTAATCGGTTATTGCCAAAATAAACCGATGTCCTTTTGATGATGGTGGGCTGATAGGACCAACCACGTCCATGCCCCACATTTCAAATGGCCAGGTAGAGGCCGTAGAGTGGAGGTACCCTGGTGCTTGATGGATGAAATCGCCGTGCACTTGGCAGGCGTGACATCTCTTGGCATAAGTGACGGCATCAGCAATCATCTTGGGCCAGTAGTAACCCAATCTTTGGAGTCGATGTGCCAGTTTTGGGCCAGGTTGATGGGCTCCACACATGCCGTCGTGGGCTTCTTTCAATACCTCTTGAGCCTCCTTTGGTGAGAGGCACCGGAGCAAGATCCCGTCATGCGATCGACGATACAATGTTCGCGTAATCGCATTATAATAGAATTTGGGGGCTTTCCTTCTAATGGCAGCCGCCTCTCTGGTGTCTTCAGGCAGAATGCCGTATAAGACGAAATCAATGTAGGGGAATCGCCAGTCTCTAAGCTCTGGACCGGTTGATGCTTCAAGTGCTTCTTCGCGGTGACGACCTCCCGTTGACTCCTGATAGTCCTCGAGAGCATTTCTCGGGCAATACAGGTCGTGGCTGTAGACGAATATCTTCTCCATTGCTCCAGCTGGAAGAGCTAAGGAGGCAGCCAGGGATGCAAGTGCATCTGCGTGCGCATTTTGCCTGCGCGGTACATGGTCGATGTAGAAGCTTGTAAACCCCTCGGCCATGCGGATAGTCGCGTTGTAATAGGGTACTAAGTCTTCATGTCTGACTTCGTACTCCCCGCGAACTTGGCTGACGATGAGCTTGGAGTCGCCATATGCCTCGAGATTTTTAACGCCAATCTCATCGGCGAATTGCATCCCAATCAAAAGAGCGTTGTACTCCGCCACATTGTTGAACAAGGCTCAGTTAATGAGACAGCTCGGGGAATCACATAATTTTGTGGGGATACGAGTACTACTCCTACCCCTGCTACTACGTGTCCCTTCGGGCTTGCTCTTGATGCACCGTCGAAGAAAAGTTGCCATACTTGACTTTCGAACGATGTCTGAGTCAGGCAGACTTCAGCAACTTCATCTGGGAGATCCTCGTAGACTTTGGCTGCCCTCGGATCTGGGTGCTCAGCTAGGAAATCCGCGACTGCTTGTCCCTTAATGGCCTTTTGTGGTAAAAAGCGCATCTCATATTGGGAGAGCAATATGGCCCATTTTGCCAGTCGGCCGTTTAACGATGAAGGTTTAGTCATAAGTAACCTCAGGGGGTTACTTTTGATATGACGTTTATAGTTTGGCCTACCAGATAGTGTCGCATTTTCTGGATAGCGAACACCAGTGCCAAACATTCCTTCTCGATCGGGTTATACCGATGTTCGGCTCCGATCATTGTTCTACTCAGATAGTAGATTGCTTGCTCTTGTCCTCGATCATCATTCTGAGCTAGTAGAGCTCCTAAAGAATGATCCATTGCCCGGACGTACACCAGGAAAGGCTTTCCGGATACCGGAGCTGCAAGGACTGGTGGTTGGGTGAGGTATTGTTTAATTTCCTCGAATGCTTGTTGGCAAGCGTCGTCCCAAATGAACGAGACACCCTTCTTCATTAGCTTAGTGAAGGGTTGGCATCTTCCGGAGAGGTTTGAGATGAACCTACGGATGTACGCCAATCGTCCTTGCAATCCCCTGAGTTCCTTGAGATTTCTCGGAGGTTGCATCTCCTGGATAGCGCGAACCTTTTCCGGGTCCAAGCGAATTCCGGTGGATGTTACAACAAATCCTAAGAATTTGCCACTGGCCACCCCCAGGAAGGACTTTGTGGGATTCATCTTCAATTGATGAGCCCGCATGATGTCGAAGACCACCTTCAGGTCCGCTATGTGATCACCTTTAGTGCGGCTTTTTACCGCGATGTCATCAACATAACATTCCACCGTTTTGCGTATTTGCTGATGGAAAATGGCGTTCATGGCCCTTTGGTATGTTGCCCCTGCATTTTTCAGTCCGAAGGGCATGACGGTATAGCAATAAACCCCCAATGGTGTCCTGAAGGAGGTGTGCTTTTCATCGTCAGGATACATTTTGATTTGATTGTATCCTGAGAATCCATCCATGAAGGACATTCGTTCGAATCCACAAGTATTGTCAATCATGACATCCGTGATTGGCAATGGGAATTCGTCTTTGGGACAAGCCTCGTTTAGATCACGGAAGTCGATGCAGATCCGGATCTTCCCGTTCTTCTTGGCAACTGGGACAATGTTGGCTACCCAGTCGGGATGTTGTTCTTCCCTGATGAAGCCAGAATCAATAAGTTTTCTGACTTCTGATTGAATTGCCTCCATTATTTCTGGACGGAACCGTCGCTGCTGTTGTTTGACAGGTTTCACGTCCGGATTGATGTTGAGGCGGTGCATAGCCACTTGAGGATCAAGTCCTGGCATGTCCTCATAATTCCAGGCGAAGACGTCTATATACTCTTGTACAAGAGATATTAGATCTTTCTTCTCCGAAGGTGACAGGCCGTCACTTATGAAGATGGGCTTAGGATTGGCCTCATCTCCTAGATTGACTTGAACAACCTTGTCTTCTTTGGGTGGCTCGCGCTGTTCAAAGCGGGTATCCCAAAGAGCGTTTAAATGTTTGATCCAAGGATCTGTATCAGATTGGATCATTTCTTCATTTCCATCTTCCAGGTGACTTGTCGAAACCATGTTCACTGAAAGTTCCTTGAAGATGTTGCCGACACTGACATCTGACTCCCAAGATGATGTGTCTGAAGAGTAATCGTTGCTCGACGATTCTTGAGAATCGGAGGCTGATGGGACGGAGTTGATACATAGCCCAACCCCCGGCGCGTCCGATGATAATAATCGGGGGCCTTCCCTTTTGGCACAAAGGATTGAAGCAACGTCCTCCTTCCTTTGCCGAAGTTCAACCCGGGTTTGTTGGTCAGGTCGTACCCCATGCATCTCATTATTTTGAGCGCTTTTGGTTCGTAATGATCGAACTGAGGGGATTCTTCCTCGCCTTCCGATTCTTCGCGGGGCGTTGGTTCAAACGAGATTCGCCCAAAAAGAATTGGTTTTTGGCCTTTCCGTCTTGCTGGAACCATAAATATAGATTCTTGCGCATTACCATTGTCTTGGTATGTCTCGAAGGACGATTTCATTGGTACATGCAATGATGTTAAGGCACCCATTGCCGACCAGAGATCGTCATCTATATCAGTGCTAGTATCTGACGGTATTGAATCAGAAGCACACACAGAAAAATACGCAAAATCTAAATCTTCATTAATATACCAACCGCCTACATCATCGGTGGTATTATCGACATCGGACTTATTAGTGCCCGTTACAAGTGGTTCTAACTCCCACAGGCACTCTTCTTTCTCAGGCTCAGTGTCAGCCTCATTACCAGAGTCTGGCTCCTCTGGTTGTGGGGCTTCATCCGTCTCCACCGGATCTTGGTACAGCAAAGAGTCGGTGAAATAATTCTCGACCCCTTTGAACGGATACCTCTCGGCGATCAATGTCTGCACATTTTCACTCCCGTCAATGTACTTCATGACTTGGTGGAGAGTGGAGGGAACGATGGAGTTGCGGTGAATCCACGGTCGTCCCAGCAATAGATTGTAGGAAGTGTCGGCGTCGATGATGTAGCATGTCACTTCCGACTTGAGGCTTCCAATCTGACACTTGAGCTTGATCTTCCCCATCGGACGGGTCTGGTTGGCATTGAACCCATAGATAGTCGTCTGGGTGGGGCTCAAACGATGGGTAGGAATGCCGAGATGTTGCATGACCCGGCGAGGCATGATGCTCAACGCGGACCCTGGATCTACCTGGATGCGGTTCACCTCGGACGATCCAATATACCCTGTGAAGTACAGGGGTCGATCATGCTTCCCTTTCACCTGCATATCATCTGCCGTGAAGGTGATGCAGGGGGCACTCTGGGAGGTGTGGAGGCAATCCTCTACATCTTCCTCCTTCGGCACCTGGGTCACGAAGACCTCAGCATTTGCCAGAGCTTCTTGCAGAGCTTCCCTGGTCGACTTTGATAGTCTAAGAAGTTCATACAAGGTAATGCGTGCCGGGATGTTGGCCAACTGAGCCAGGACATCAAAGTGGTAAGGTGCCGTAGATCCTTCCGCGATGCCCTTTTGAAGGGCTCGAGAAAATCGAGTCTCCTTCTGCTTCTCCACAGGTGGCTTTGTGGAGGGCCCGACTGGCTCCGCAGTTGGTCGTGGAGGGGCTACTGCCGTCTCGCCGTACTGTTTCAAGTACGCCTGTCCTGAACGGGTTCCCGCCATCGGTTGGTTGGGCTCTGCGGCCAAGACTATCGTTTCCTCCTCTGAGTCGGTCAGTGAAGGGATATCAGTCTCCGCTTCTCGAGAGGAGGCACCCACCACATTGCAGGATGAGGCCTTTGCCTTGCCTTTGGATTTCCTGTTGGTCACAGTAGTCCATTGCTGTTCATTGACAAGGTCAGGGTGGACCCACATAATTTCCCCTTGAGGTGTAGGGACGGGTACCAAGCCTTTCTCTTGCTGCTGGTGAGGGTCTGTGTTGACCACTCTCAGCTCTCCTCTTGGAATAGGAGTTACCCCCGCAGGCGTTGGAGGTTGTCTTCCGAACTGGAGAACTGACGTCACATTAGCCGTCACCTTCTTCTGCTCTGGTCGGAGCTTTAACACCTCCGCATCAATCAGAGCCTGAAGGATGTCCTTGAAGACGTAGCAGCTTTTGGTGGGGTGTCCCAACATCCTGTGATACATGCAGTAGTTGGGATTGTCGGTCTTGCCGACTTCCTCTGGGCGCCTAACTTCAGGGAGCTTCAGTCGGTTGCTCTTGTTGAGTAGTTTAAAAAGCGAATCGACATGTTCCTCCTTGAAGGAATATTGCTTGTTGGCGCGAGGCTGACTTGAAGAGCCACTCGCCTTGCCTGATTGAGGTTTGGCGGGAGATTTGGTCTCCGTTGCCAAATTATCCTTCCGCTTTGTTTGGAGGGATGTGTCTGGCGCACGCCTTGTCGATCTTTCCGGCCTAGGCTTACCTTCCTCCGCTCTGACGCGGGCGACAATCTCCTCAGCCTGTTCACCTTGTTGGACTAATTGCTTCCAGGTGCGGCTTTCAGCAACTCCTATTTGAGCAAGGAGTGAGGTTTGGAGATTGTGGCGGCATGTTTCCACCAGGGTGGCCTGGGTCATACCGCTTGGACACCGGAGTGCCGTGTTCCGAAATCTTTCCACGAAAGATTTGACGGACTCCCCTTTTCGCTGTTTGGTAGCCAAAAGGGTTGGCATTGTGACTTCGGAGTCATCCTCGAAGAAGCGTGTTAAGAACAGCTTCTCCAAATCGCCCCAGTTCTTGATAGAACCTTATGGGAGCTTCATAAACCATTCAAAGGCCAACCCTTTCAGGGTGCCGATGAACAGGCGTGCCAGGATGGCGTCATTATCTACTACATTCCCAGTTTGGGATTTGAAGTAGTAGATGTGCTGGTTGGGTGACCCCTTCCCATCAAAGGCTTGGAGAGTTGGAGCTTTGAACTTGGGCGGGTACGGAACCAAGTCCCACTCGGCAGGATAGGGCCGGACCACTCCTACTTCTTGGAGGTCTTTGCGATTGGCAAGGGCCTCGAGGCGTCGCTCCAGTTGACTCATTCTTTTAGCATGAGCCTTTCCCTGGTCTTGGTCGCCTTTTACTTGCGACGAGGACTTGGACGAGCCGGAAGTAGATCACCGCGTCTCCCCAGAAGGTTCGGAAGATGAGCTTTCTCCCTTTCTCCCTTTGCCCTTTGACTTTTTAGAATGGGACCTCCTCCTGTCTTCGAGCAGCTGTGCAATCGCCTGCTTGAGGGAGTTGATAGATTCCTGCTGAGAAAGAATCATATCCATTTGCGCCTTCTGGATCTGCTCCAAACGTTTAGCCGTCTCCTCAGGAGTGCCTGTCATGTAGGCGGAGGTCTCCTTCTCGACGGAAGAGTTCGAAGCCCTCGATTCCACTACGGCAGAGTGAGAATCATTCACTTTAATGCCATGGGCCAAGGCATTATAGTCAATTGGGGGAATGGTCCCAGTCCGGGTGCGAGTGTGTCGATACACCCCTTCCGGTTCAGAGTCAGACTCGGACTCGTCTGAGCTGACTGCAAGTTGTTTTCCCTTGCTCCTGCTTGTCATATTCACAGTGAGCTCCGGGTACTCAACGTCAGAGAAGGTTCTCCTTCTGTGGGAGCGTCTTCTTTTAGCTGACGGAGGAATTAGGGTCAGCTGTCTGACTAAAGACTGCTGGTGTACGCCTGATCCGCAACGGCACTCAGAGAGCATATGGATGAGCCGTTGGCAGCAACACGACGAAGTGGCCTGATTGGCACTTCTTTTTCTTCGTCAGATAATCCCTCAAATCCATGGGAGGGGGATTGAAAAGATTAGCCTCGCAACGTCGAAGACGGGAGGCATCCATGTGCTGTACAGCTTGGACGCAGGCATCAGGGGCGCGGTTCTTGCGCCGCAGCTGTTCAGCGCGCGTCTGGCGTCTCTGTTGAGACAAAACGCGCCTGTCGTGTTGCTGTTTGGTGTGTCGGAGCAGAGACACTTGAGAGAGGATGGGCTGTTGGGCCCCACGCCTATGGGCTTGTGCCTCTTGCGCTTGACGAGGCGCAGAGGTCTCATCTTGGCGTTTGGTGAGTTGGTCCTCAGAGGACCTAACTGAAAGAATCTCGCGTTTGGGGCACCAAACGCGGATTTCACGTACTGGACGTGGCGCGGGCAAGGCGCGAGATTGTACGTCGCGTCTAGCCTCAGTTGGACAACCAACGGTTCCAACTTGCAGCTGACGCGCACGTCTTCTCTGTCGACGCTCAGCGTTTCGATTGCGTCGAGGAGGTGGAGAGAGACCAACGACATCCTGATGCTGGACACCAGGGACTTTGACCACGCGGGTCTCCTGAGAGACGCTGACGCGGGTGTTCTGTGCGACGCGGTTGGTCGCAAAGGCAGACGTGCCTGGGACCACGCGGGCCTTCTGAGAGGCGTTGGCGCGTGTACCTTGCTTGGCACAGTCGGCAGCAGGGGAGCTCGAGAAAGCCACAGATCGGGTCTCGAGACCTTTCCCCGTCGAGACCCGGCGGCAGACGCGGGTCTTTGGGCTCTTGGAGCCGGAAGAGAGAAACTCTTCGTACTTCGCCTGGTCGAACTCGACAACGAGCGATTCGACCATCTTCCCCTTATGGTGGACGTCATCTTGCGCCATGATTTGCTCCTCAGTGACAAATGTAGTCCCCAGCGGAGTCGCCATCTCTTGTACGCGCCGGAGAGAAAAAGGAGATAGTGATGGGTGTAAAGATTTCCTTGAATCAAATGAAACTATTACAACCAGACTTTTCTTCCAGTTACAAGGGAGGGAGGATGTTGAGTCTTGAATCCCCCCTTTGTTTAAGGCTGGGTTCTTCGTGTGGCGGTAGAGAGTGAGTCTTGTTCTCCGTTGACCGGATGACCGTCGGGACCGTCGGGGGATCTTCTCTCTGGGTGGTAGAAAGAGTAACACAGCTCTGTCTACTAAAACTCTCAAAGAGAAGGTAGGCGAAGAGCAGCCCGTACGCAGCAAGCTTGACGAAGAGTCTTCTCTCTCTCTTTGTTGATGATCTCCTCTTTGATGCCTGATCCTTCTTTTTTTTTTTACCGCCCCCTCTCTTCTTTTCTGATCCCCCGACCTCATAGCAAACGAGGCTATTTATAGAGGTCCTAGGGGGTGAACGTGCCCCCTGAAGACGCTCCACAATGAGGGGCCACTTCCCGCTACTTGTGCAGTGACTGGCCCTGTAATCGGGTGGTTACAACTGAGGCGCGGGTTTAGACCCACGCGCCTTGTTGTTGAGACGCGGGTGTCGAGCCAACGCGCCTTGATGCTGAGACGCGGGTGTCGAGCCAACGCGCCTTGATGCTGAGACTCTGCCTTTTAATGGCCTGTCCTTAGATGACTTTTAGACAGCCTACAGCGATTGCTTACTCTTTCTCTCTTCACTCTACTCTCTCTTTAATTATTTGCACTCTAATATTGTTTACTTATTTGTAAGTATTTCTAGTTGTGATTGATATTTGTTAGGTTGCTAACAAGTAATTTTTTAATTCCTCATTATTTGCCATTTAGTATGGCCATCACCTATTCACCCCCCTCTAGGTGATTTTCAGATTTCACTGTCTATACGTCTCTGATGGTCTTGGTATTTTTCTGACATATTTGGTCCATCTATGTAGTTGATCTTGTATCTATCTGTTTCTCTTATAACTATGGTTTTGAACTAAGGTGAATAAAAAGAAAAGAAAAAGTCAGTATACATATTTACAACAAATTATCTACTTATCTTGATTCATCAATTTCCCCACGAGAACGCTTGCCACTTTTCCAGTGCGTTCTCTTCAAAGGAGATTTAGAGGAGCTCAGTCTCTTTATCAACTTAGCTCAAATCCTCTCCAATTTGCTTTTTTATCTTTCTCAACTTCGGTCTATGTTTCTTTTGATTGGTCCTTTTTAAAAATTACAAGTAACAAATCATCCAATCATCATCATTATGCAGTAAAGCATCTTCAACCTTGAAGAGAAATATCCAATAAGATTATAATAATACTTGAAATAATTTAAACTTAGAGATCCATCAAGTAAAGTTTATTCAAAAGATTAATCAATCGATGTCTTATCAAAAGTGTAGATCCTTAAGTCAAGATTCTTTCTTTCAAAAAGAACTCTAATTTTGAGCACAACTTTTTCAATTTTAGGTTCTTCAATGCTTTCTCGGGAATCTGGTGGAGACATTTGTTCAAGATGGGGCTCAGAATCAGCAGGGGATGGCGAATTGGCCGTTCAAATGATGGATCCATCATCTGACTTGGGCTTCTTCTGATGAAAATTTTCCAATAGGATATTATGTCTTAATCTTCGTATCATGTGGTCTCTGTTGTTGTTTCTTCTACCTGTGGTCCTGATAAATGCACGACAAGCATCTTCATATAATTATGGTACCACTCAGGCTCCTCCTCATTGAATGATTCTTCCTCTTTATGTGCTTCAACCTCTTCTTACTGTTGCTCCAAGATAACTTCCTCCTCTTGCCTTTCGGGATGCTCTATAAAGCCTGTTATCGCTTCTTTGTTGTATGGGCCATAATGCACTCTATACTTACTTTTGTCCAAGGCTTGTTGTCTTTGATATCTCTTATGATATTTGAAAGTTCGCCTAGAGGGGTTGAATAGGTGAACTACTAATCAAATGCAGAATTTATAACTTTTGCACTAATAAAACTAAAACACACAAATGAAGTCAAGTATTTTACAAAGAGTCTATTTCTTTTAAAATTAAAACAAATTTCTTTTTCAAAGACTCATTTTCTTTAGAAACAAAATCAAGTTGAATCTTTAAAGAATATTTTTTTGAAAGACACTCAACTTGATTTTTCAAAGAATCATTTTCATGTAAAATAAAATCTAGTTGAATTTTCAAATAATCTTTTTCTCTTAAAATCATCTCTTTTTCTTCTAAGGAAAAATCTAGTTTTGAAGATAAAAGCTCATTTTCTTTCTTTAATTTCAAACTCTTATTTTTCAACAATCTATATTTTTCAAGTAAATCTTCACAAAATATAGCAAGCTTATCATTAAGCATATTCTATCTCATTAAAATTAGATTCCAAGTTTACCTCAAGGGAGTTATTGTCCTTGGACCGTGAAGCATGCTTGATCGGAATTAACTTCACTTAATTCCTCTCCATATCATTTGAACCTTGTTCCTCAAGGGAGATCAATGTGTTCCACACTGCAAAAGGCAGAATCATAATTAGCAACCCTAGATATATAATCATTATTAAGAGTTTTTTAAGTTGAGTCATGGCTTGTGCATTAGCCTCAAAATATTTGTCATTATTAATATAAGATTTTTTTGTTGTGTTAAGATAGACATGTACTCTTAGGGCTTTAAGATAAGAACTCATTTTGATTTTTCACATATCGATGTTATTAACATCAAACATAGGTGGAGTAAGAAAATTTATGAGTGTGTGTAAACAAGTATATAAAATTCACCTAGAGGGGGTGAATAGGTAATATACTAATACAATGTTAGAATTAAACATAAAGTACAATAAATAACAACAAACAATCCAACCTAAAACTCACAACCAAAAATTGAAGCCGAATATCCCAGAAGGGTTCTGAACTTTTTCTCGTAATTCCTCTTTAATAAGGGTTGAGGTGCGCAATTGCTATCTTGGTATAATGAAAATAGATGGTGACAGATATGAATGATATAGAAATATAAGACTAACAAGATATAGTAATATAGAGGAAGTATAGAAAAAGTGAACACAGTAAGCAATCACAAACAAATAGAATTATTCTCGAGGTTTGAGTTACTGCTCTATGTCACCGCCTTCATGGAAATGAAGGATTCCACTATGTAACCGCTGTTACACTTTACAAAGATAGATCTCACAAGATCTTAGAGCCACAACTTCCAATTGTCTTTCACTAGAGGAGCTAACCTACAACCTTACAGTAATCAAGATGATCTTTTTCAGATCACAAAATTTCTCAGAAAGATCCTATAGCTTAAAGTATAGAGAGATCTAAAGCTCAAAGGATATGGTGTGAGAAATGAAGTATATTGTAAGAAATTTAGAGCAATAACTTTTTCAGAAATAAGGATTAATTTTCCTCTTTGAAAACTGATCAAAAAATACTTTGGAGATCATCCTATTTATAGGTTTATAAATTATAGCCATTTAGAAAAAGTAAACAAGAAAAGTCTCCATTTAAAACATGTCATAAAT
The DNA here is from genome assembly GCA_038442645.1 of Agave tequilana. Lineage (NCBI taxonomy): Eukaryota > Viridiplantae > Streptophyta > Magnoliopsida > Asparagales > Asparagaceae > Agave > Agave tequilana. Next base: position 43,210 of record JAVJIF010001693.1, read on the forward strand.
AGGTCAAATATGTTAATGGTCACTTACTGCAGTCGACAGTCCAACAGGACTGTGTCGACAGTGCTAGGTGTACTGCTTCAAAAAAACTCTTCTGCTGTCGACAGTTCACTAGTGTTGTCAACAGTCAGATACTGATACTCAATATCAGCTGTCACAGTTCACTGTAACTTCGACAAAGAACCATCTATTTTGAAAACTCTTAAGTCTCTGTAAAAGCCTGTCGACAGTTCCCTGAAAAGAAGCTGTCGACAACACTTGGTATTTCCTATCGATAGTGTAAAATACACACTATCGATAGCACTGTTGAATGTTCTATTCAATAGGTTAAGAGAAACCACTGTCAAAAGTCCTCTTGTTGACAATCAAAGCTGTCAATTTAACATTTTTGTAAAACATAAGTAAATTAACTTGTAGAAAAATATATTTGATAAAAAATATAGTATATAAGAGAGAGAGAGAGAGAGTGTGTGTGTGTGTGTGTGTGTGTGTGTGTGTGATTCCTTTAGGTTTTATTCTCTATATTCTAAACTTTAACATTTTGTAGACTACAAAAATAAGATTTTTATACTGTACAAATATATAAATTTTCACAAAACTAGGAATATCTTTTCTTTCGATCCCGTATCATATCGTTTGAGGATGAATCACCATATAGAGAACCTGAAACTTATAAACACTTAAAAGTATATATTAATTCTCATATCTATCATGAGTAGGTCATCATCAAACTTAAGAATTATTGTACCCTTGGGCTAACAATCTCCCCGTTTTTTATGATGACAAAACTCATGAATATTTTGGGAGAAGAGGTTATAAATAAACTCCCTCTGAAATAATGCATAAGATAAACAAGATATATAGCATCTATAAATGCATACAAAAATAAAGTCCAGCAACATGGTATGCAAAATAAAGCCACCAACTATCCATACTACCATCCACCAAACAAACACCATAAAATAGATTACTAAACATCAAAATATATCATAGCAAGAGTTTTTAAAGAATACAATACCAAATACCAAGGAGTTCAAAACACTGAAACAAGGATATATTCATACATTAAATAAATAAAGTACACCAAATAACAAACAAAATACACCAAATGTGTGCTCTAAAATGATCTCCTTCTTTTTGTCATCCATCAAAAAGGACCGGAGGGAGCATCACACATAGTATCACCATCTCCTCAACTCTGTCGATCACCAGTAACAGGAGTGGGAGTAGGCCATGGATCATAAGGGGGAAAGGGAAGATCCATGTGTGGAAGAGGATGCATGCATGTATTGAGTAGGAGGGGGCATCTATAACCCAAGTGATTCTGGATTTGGGTAAGATGCATTTCGACATACCTCTGGGATGCAGCAAAGTGAGATGCCATGAAATAAAGATCATCACGAAGTTGGGCATGGGATAGAGTCAACTGATTGATAGAGGTAAGAAGTGTGGAATATTGATTAGTTGGAGGGATAGGTGGAGAAGAAGCATGATGGGGTTCAGGTTCACGGAATATCTTCTTCCTCAACAGGTTGGGCATCTTGAGCACGTGTGGGAAGATAGCTCATCAAACGATTTATGAAACTATGATCAAAAGAGTGAGGAGGAGCAATGAATTCCTCAGAAAGGTCAACTCCCTAAAGCTCAAAGAAGATGAGAAGAACCATACCATAAGTTAAGTTCCTATGCTCAAAGTTGTCTGCAGTAGTGTTGTTAAGCATGAGCAGGGGTAGGTTGACAGAAAGACTGCACTTGATATAGTAAATCAAGAGAGTGATACAGCCTCTTGCTTTACCATATTCTCCTGATTTAAGGAGAATATTCAGTATAATGATCTTTTCTAGTACCTGACATAGGATAGTAAAATAAGAAATCTTATCATTCAAAGTTAGGCCTTGATTGCTATCATTGTGAATAAGTAAGGATGCAGATTCATTAGATTCCCCTTCAGGAGACAATTTAAAAGAGTTCAATTGTGCAAAAAATATATCAAATCCCTCATTATGGAGGACAAGAATATGAGCTATATCAGCAACAGACAAAGTGCCATCAACAAAACCAACTCTACTATGGATTACATTTGCATCATCCAAAGATAGATTAGCATAGAAAATTTGAAGCAAGTTAGGGTATGATTTTTCCTTAATTCCAGAAACTCTTTCCAACCAAAATGATCAAAGAGTGAATCAAGATGATAATCAGAAATACTAGATAGATTTATAAGTTTGCCAGTGAGTACATATTTCTTGGAGAAAGAAAGATTAATTTTTCCAAGGCATTTTTGGCTAACAAATTTATGGAAGGATGGTGGAGTTCTAGATGTAGAAATCCCAGTCTTTTTAGACCTAGTGGAAAACAATCTAGTAATCTTAGAACATCTAGCCTTTGACTAATTTTTTCAGACAGATGAAGTGAAAAAGTAGGGTTTGAAATGGAAATAGGAGAAGGAAGAGAATCTTATCCAATCAGGATAGAAATGATGTAAAAGATGTTGAATCTTCTTGAATAGATCGAAGAAGCTGAGGAGGCTACTCAAGGGAGAGGAAGAGAACTAGGGCTTGGGGTTTTTTGAGAGATGAAGTCAAAGGAGAGAAAAAAGTTGAGAAGAAATTAAAAGAGTGGAGTGTATTAAATAGGAGGCTGCTGCTGTAACTGTCAAGACCGTCGATAGTTGTATAGTACTATCGACAGTCTCCTGTCGACAGGTCAAGCTGACTGTTGACAGTAAGAGAAGCAAATAAAAGAAAATTTTCTGAGACTGTAAACAGTTTTCTTTGACTGTCAACAATGCTAGTAAGAAACAGAAATATTTAAATAGATATAACTGTAGAATTTAACATCATAATTGATATAAAAATATCATGAAATCAAAAACGGCCGGAGAGATGAATTTTATAACGATTAAGCATGAAAAATTAATTTCCATTATACATAAATTCAATTCACCACAAATAAAAGTAAATTGGTTAAAATATGATGATTTTGTAAAAATATCCACTAATTGTATTTGCGTGGTTATATAATCTATTTCAATATCACTTTTTTCAAAGTGATCTCGTAGAAAATGATACCCAATCTGAATATATTTAATTTTACTATGTTGGTTTGCATTTTTCTTCATGTAAATGTGATAGTATTATCAAAAAAAAATTGATATGATAGAAATGCAAATCATAATCGAGTAGAGTGTGTTTCATCCAAAACACTTGTGCACAACAAGCACTCGCTGCAATATACTCTGTCTCGACGGAGTGCTACTGAATTTTGTTTCTTAGAGGACCATGAAACAAGATAATTATCAAGAAATTGGTTAGTATTCTTTCTATCAACTCTAGAGCCTGCATAGTTAGAATCGAATAACTCATTATTGTAAATTGACTAATTTTCGGATACCATAAACCCATATTAATTGTATCCTTTAAACATCTTATAATGCGTTTCACTGTAATTAAATGTGATTCCTTAGGACAAGATTGAAAATGAGCACATAAGCAAACACTAAATTTGATATCCGGCCTACTTGTTGTTAAATACAACAAGCTACCTATCATGCCTCTAAAAAATTTTATATCTACACTTTTACCTTGGTCGTTCTTGTCAAGTTTTGTAGTGGTAGTTAGGAGAGTTTTGCAAGGTTAAGCATTTTCTAGACCAAACTTTTTGATCAACTTTTTTTGTGTACTTTGCTTGATTTAAGAAGATCTCATCCTCCTTTCACTTGATTTGGAGTCAAAGAAAGTAATTGAGTTTTCCCATCATGTTCATCTCTAATTCTTCTTTCATGCAACTTTTGAAATCTTTACATAAATAATTGTTAGTAGAATCAAAAATTATATCTACATAAATTTGAATAGTTAAAATATATTTATCAACATGCTTAGTAAAAAGTATAGTATCTACCTTACCTTTAGTAAAACCCTTGTTGATAAGGGCATTATTCAACTTGAATACATAGTTAGGATGTCTATGATCAACAAACCCAGAGGGGTTTTTCAACGTATACTCTTCTTCTATGAACCCATTTAGAAAAGTACTCTTTACATCCATCTGATATAATGTGAAATCTTTAAATGATGCATATGCAAGAGTCATTCTAATGGTTTCGAGCCGTGCAACCAGTGCAAAGGTTTCCTCAAAATTGATTCCCTCGACTTGATTGTAACCTTGGGTCATAAGGCTATCCTTGTTTCTAATTATATTGCCAGACTTATCTAGCTTGTTTCTAAACACCCATTTAGTACCAATAGTTAGTCAATCTTGGGGTCTAAGAACAAGTCTCCATACTTGATTATGCTCAAATTAATTGAGCTCCTCTTTCATAGCAAGCAAATAGTCTATCTCGACCTCATGAATATTTCTAGGCACAATGTGTGAGATAAAAGCAACAAAATCACACAAATTATGAAGATTAGATTTAGTAGATACTCCCTTATATACTTCACAAATGATGAGTTCCTTTGGATGACTTGAGGCATACTTCCAATCTTTTGAAAGAGGTTGAGCATGTTCTTCTTGACATCCTTCTATATTTTGCTTGGTTCTTCATCTATAGATTCTTCTCGAGTGGAAGCTTTCTTAAATGTAGCTTTATCGAAATCTTCACCTGAGGGGTTTATCTCAACATCTACAATATTATTAGTAAACTTGTCAGATTATTCAAACTTGACATGCATGGATTTATCAACGGTCAATGTAGATCTACTAAAATTCTACACTTTACTATTTGACGAGTAACCAACAAAAATATCTTCAAAAACCTTTGAATCGAATTTACCCAAAACTTCTCTAGTATTTAAAACAAAGCATTTGCTACCAAAAACTTTTAAATAAGATACATTTGGTTTTTTCAAATGATAAATTTCAAAAGAAGTTTTCTCAATTTTATTTTGAAAATAAATTCTGTTATTGATGTAACATGAAGTACGAACAGCCTCGGCCCATAGATATTGAGGGAGGCCATACTCATTTATTATGGTTCTTGTCATCTCTTGGAGAGTTCGGTTTTTCCTTTCAACTCCCATTTTGTTGTGGGGTTTTCGGGTAAGAAAACTCACATTTTATCCCTATCCTTCACAATAGGTAATGAAAGAGTGGTTGATGAACTCATGACCTCTATCACTACGAATACGTAAAATTTAAAAACCTTTTTCATTTTCTGTTCTTTTTCAAAATACATTGAAAAATGAAAATGTTTTATCTTTGTGTCTAAGAAAGAAAACCCAAGTAAACCTTGAAAAATCATTGACTAAACAGACAACATATCTGTTGCCATTTAAACTCTTGACTTGAGTAGAACCAAACAAGTCCATATGTATTAATTTCAAGGGGCGAATAGTCATAACACCCTTATTTGACTTAAAAGATGATTTAGTTTGTTTACTATGTTCACATGCATTACATAACCAATCTTTTTCAAACATCAATTTTAGAATGCCTCTTACTACATCCGTAGAACTAATACGGACAAGATGATTGAAAGAAACATGTCCTAGTCTTCTATGCCAAAACCAAGAATCTTCATTTAAAGCTGAAAAACATTTTGCATTGCAATCAAGATTAAGTAAACCAATAATATAAACATTATTTTGTGTAAAATCGGAAAATATGCAAACATTTTTATCATTTACAATCATGCAAGAATTTGAATCAAAAATCACTTTAAAACCTTTATACAAATCTGACTAATACTTAAAAGCTTGTGCTTTAAACCATTTACTAAAGTAACATTATTTATAATAGGAGATGTACCGATTTTAACATTACCATAACCGATGATTTGTCCTTTGGAATCATCTACGAAGGTGATTGTGCCACCTTCCTTTGACCTTGATAGTGTTGTAAAATTGTTGAAATCCCACATCATGTGCCTAGAGCAACCACTATTAAGGTACCACCATTCTCTACATCTTGGAGTTTTGGTGTGTACCAACATCAAAAAAAGTAGTAGAAATTGATTTTTGTAACCACACTCTTTTAGGTCCTTTGGGATTAGTATTTCGTACCCAAATATTTCTATCTTTCATATTTAATTTATTACAGCAAAATTTAGTTAGATGACCATTTCTACCACAATAGGTGCAAGTGAAAACTTTAACATACATGAAAGCATGATTATGAGAATGTTGTACTTAATGTGTATGCTTGGTGCTTTGTGCTTTGTGAGCATGCTTTGTGTGATGAGTATGCAATGGATTCCATTTTGAAAATAAAGACTCAATTTTCATTTTGTTAAAAGCATAAGATTTAAGATTTGAATCTAAAATATCCATCTTTTTCTTCAAAACTTGAAACTCATCATTTTAAAAGGAAATCATAGGGCTTTTGCCCTTATAAGTAATTTTGTAAGCATCAAAATCCTTTTTAGTTTCTTCAAAAGAAAACAATAAATTTTCCTTTTCTTTTGAAAGTAAATTTAATTTTTCTTTAAGAAAATCATTTCAATCTAGAATATTAAAACTTGAGGAAAATATATTTTTCATTAAGTTCTTGAAAAGCAAAACCAAGTTCATCAAGAGTTAATTCAGAATCATCAAGTGTGGGTTCTAAAGTTACCTTAAAGGAAGTCTCTCCTTGTACCATGAAGCACACGTTTGCTGAATCTACATCTTCTTCGAAGTCACTTTCACAGTCATCCCATGTAGCCTTTATTGCTTTCTTCTTGAAGGTCTTTTTAGAGGAGGAAGCTTTATTCTTCATTTCAGGACAATCCGCAATAAGATGGTCGAGCTTCTTATAGTTGTAGCATGGCCCTATATCATTACCTTTTTTCTCTTCTTTACCTTGTCTCCTTCCCTTTCTATAAGTGTTGAATCGTCCTCTCTTGTGGAACATTCTTCTCACATTCTTGACTAAGAAAGAAAGCTCTTCATTATTATCTTCTTTATTGTCAATGTCTTCATTGTCGTTCGAAAGAATTGGAGTAGATTTGAATGCGACATTCTTCTTGTTTGGTAGCACCTTGTCTTCTCTAACTTTTCTCTCCATCTCATGCGTTTTTAAGTGGCCAATGAGTCCCATGAAATTCATTTCTTCTTTGTCATTGAACTCCCTCAAGGTGGTGGATTTAACTTTCTAAGATTGAAAAATAGCACGTATAACTTTTCTCACCTTTTGATCATTGTCGATGGAGTCACCTAAAAAAGAAAGACCATTAGTAATCTCAGTGAATCTTATAATCATGTTATCTATGATCCCATTATCATTCATATTAAAGTTTTCATATTGAGAATGCAATAAATCTATCTTATCTCTCTTTACTTGAGGGGTACGCTTATGGGTAACAACGAGATTGTTCCAAATCTCAAAAGATGATTTGTAATTTATCACTCTGGAAATATCATCATCATCGAGTGTTTGCAAAAGTGTATAATGGGCCTTAGCATTGGCCTCAAATTTCTTAATAGTGATATCGGATCATGTGTCCACATCATCACTAGGAATTACAAAAGACTTAGTTATAGCCTTGGCAACACGACTTCCTAAAGATTGTAGGAATACAGTCATCTTAACTTTCCAAATAGAAAAGTTAAGTCCATCAAACTTTGGTGGAGCCTTAACGTTATCTATCAACCATGTATGTGAAAATAAGTAAAGTGATATGTTAAGATAGGATCACTCTTAAGTGGTGTAACCTACATCTAAGAGTCCTCGTTTTGATACTAAATGAAATTCACCTAGAGGGGAGTCAATAGGTGATATACTAATACAATACTAGAAATAAAAATAAAGTACGATAAATAACAACACACAACCCAACCTAAAACTCACAACCAAGAATTGAAGCCGAACACACAACCCAATCTAAAACTCGCAACCAAGAATTGAAGCTGAATACCCCGTGAAGGGTTCTGAAGTTCTTGCTCGTAATTCCTCATTAATAAGAGCTGAGTTGCGCAATTGCTATCTTGGTATAGTGCGAATAAATGGTGATAGATATGAATGCTATAGCAATATAAGACCAACAAGATATGGTAATACAGAGGAAGTGTAGAAAGAGCAAACTCAGTAAGCAATCGCAAACAAATAGAATTATTTTCGAGGTTAGACCCACTATTCTACGTCCCTGCCTTCACTGCAATGAAGGATTCCACTATGTAACTGCAATTACACTTTACAAAGATAAATCCCGCAAGATCTCAGATCCACAACTCCCATTCCTCTATCACTAGAGGAGCTAACCTACAACTTTACAGTAATCAAGATGATCTTCTTCAGATCACCGAACTTCTCACAAGGATCCTGTAGCTAAGAGTATAGAGAGGTTTAAAGCTCAAAGGATATGGTGTAAGAAATGAAGTGTAGAGCAAGAAATTTAGAGCAAAAATCTTTTCAGACAATAGGGATTGATTTTTTTCTTTGAAAACTGATCAAAAAATACTTAGGAAATCATCCTATTTATATGATTATAAATTACAGTCATTTAGAAAACTAAACAAGGAAAGTCCCCATTTAAAACATGTCAAAAAATAGGTCAAATATGTGCGGTTGGACTGTCGACAGTGCTAGGTGCACTGCTTCAGAAAAACTCTTTTGCTATCAATAGTTCACTAGTGTTGTCGACAGTTCGATACTGAAGTATCAGTTATTGACAGTTCGCTGTAATTGTTGACAGAGAACCATCTATTTTGAAAACCCTTCATCTCTGCAAAAGCCTGTCGACAGTTCCCTAAAAAGGAGCTGTCGACAGCTCTTGGTATTCTTTGTCGACAGCAGTGTTGAATATTCTATTCAACAAGCTGAGGGAAACCACTATCGATAGTCTTCTTTTGACCTGTCGACAGTCAAAGTTGTAAAATGACAATTTTGAAGAACACAGGTAAATTAACTTGTAGAAAAATATGTTTGATAAAAAAATATATAGTATATAAGTGTGTGTGTGCGCGCGCGCGCGCGCGCGGTGTGTGTGATTCCTTTAAGCTTTATTCTCTATGTTCTAAACTTTAACATTTTATAGACTATAAAAACAAGACTTGTATACCATACGATATATACATCTTCACAACACTGGGAATATCTTCACTTTCGATCCTATATCATATCTTTTGAAGTTGAATCACCATATAGAGAACCTGAAACTTATAAACACTGAAAAGTATATGTTAGTTCTTATATATATATTCATGAGTAGGTCATCATCAAAACGGAGAATGATTGTACCTTTGGGCCAACAGTATAGTGATTAGTAAAAATAACAATGCAAGATATAAATAAGAGTAGAGTTAAGAGATATCCAAACGCAAATACAAGAATATGTTTTGAGGTTCGAGCACCAAGCTCTACGTCCCCGCCTTCACCTAGAAAGATTTCCACTATCTGATTTTCACTATCTCCTAAGAAACTCCACAAAGGATACAATCTTTAATCCTCCACACAAGAAGAGCACTAAGCCAATTGCACAAAGCAATAACTCTACATAAGAGGAGGGTACAAAGCCAATGCACAAAGCAATATGAAAGTTTACAACACTGGTGATCACTAAGATCACAAATAAGAAATCTCACAATATAAAATCTTAAAGGATAGATTTTGAAGTGATAGCTTAAGCTTGTGAGAAAATAAAGATTTTGGAAATGGATCTCTTTAAAAAACCATTGGGAAAACTTCTTTGAAGAATAAGAAAATTGAAATTCGAAACTTGTAATTCCCACAAACTTATTTTCTTTGATTTTCTAAAACTTTGCAACCCTTGAAACAATCACAAGAAAGATATGAATTCGAAGCCCAAAAACGTGTTGAAAATCTCTTTAGAAGAGTAGAGAGTAAGCACTAGAAAACTGGTTTTAAAACACTTTTAAATCTTAAAGAAAACTCTTCCTAAAACCCCATTTGTATAGGCCTACAAAAATAGAACCGTTGGGGGAAAACACAGGACAGATTGGCCTAGCGATCGACCAGCCGGCCGATCGCCCAACAGATATTTTTTTAGCCATTGGGTTGCCGGTCAACCGAGCTGTTGACCGTGTCCAACAGATATTTTTCTTTCCTCTCCATTTGTTTCATGTATATACATATTCACGATGCATTAAGGACAATGCATGAGATAAGTGTGTGGGAGGGTTTATTAACATAAGTTGTTTTAAATTTTCTTTCTTTTACATTTCATTTTAGGAACTTTTTAAAATTTTCTGTTGTATAAAAACCTTTTTCTTTTCTTAAAACATTTTCTTTTCTTTTTACAAAACTTTTTGAAACAAGATAAATAGTTCTTTTATTTTAAAGAAAATTAAGATTATCTTAAGAATTAGGGAGACCTAAAATTATGAAATTTTAAACTAAGTCAAAATAATAGATCTTGTTTAAAATTTAGGATAAGAAAGTAAGATTGGAAAGATAATTTAATCTTGAATTTTTTGCCTTAGATTTATGCACTTTACACTGACACAAATTTTTGGGATTGAAACAAAAACTGATAATGCCATAAAAAATATATATAAAAAAATGATGACAACAAAAATCACTCATTGAAGCTGGATAATTATGCCTCAGGAAGCATGATTATTTATGCCAAAAAAGATGGACAAACTGATCGAGGAAAAAATCGAGCACAAAAAGTATATGTTTTGAAATCAAAATTTAAAGTGTGTGTGTGTGTGTTTTAGCTTCCTCGATACTTCCGTTATTGCATAGAGGCTAAAACGAGTCGAATCTACAAGGACGGGAGGCGATAGAAGCTTACACGGTATGCTCATGTTTATGTTAACGGTTCTTCAAGGTTTTAAAGAATGAAAAGAAAAGAAAATAAAGAATGAAACAAGAAGTACGGTGAAATATGAAGAAGTGGGAAACAAGAAAAGAATGGTATTTGTGGTTTTTGATATTTCTAAAACAAAGTGAAAAAGAAAGAAAACTCATGGCTACTAACTACTAATGACTCCACCAACATGCTACCCTCTTAGTGATAGTTGCCTCACATGTATCATTGGCCATCACTAGTCCTTGGTTCAAGAGCAATTCAAAGCACGACCCATATATAACTCATCGCAACCCAACTCAACAAACAAGTGCAAGCTACACTTAAATCATCAAAATTCAATAAGAGCAAGTATGAAATAAAGTAATGTTAGCTTGTTAGAGAGTTAGGAAGTTAGAGTGTCAGATCCATTATCATGAGCCATCAATGGCTCTTGCAAGAGCAAGACCAAATCGAGGCTATTAGATTCATTGGAATTATCAAATAAGAAGTAAGACTAGTTGGTGGTTAGTAGTTAGTTGCCATGGGAGAAAAGTTATATACACATGTAAAAGGAGTTAGAGAGAAGAAAACATAGAGAGATAAAGAGAGCACTTTCATAGATTGTCACCTTCTATTACAAGCACTCTTGCAATCCAAGCATGTACCACTCTTTCTCCCTATACAAGATCTAAAATAAAATGAAAAATACAATGGAGGAGGAAGAAGAATACTAACCTAAACTACCCTAAACTACAAAATGGAAATGCAAACTACCCTAAAACTCTGCATATCCTTTGCTCTGGAACCTAGGGGGTATTTATAGCCACCAGGGAAGGGGGCCAGGGGGACAACCTCTGGCCTAAAATACGGCCGCATTTCGCGGCCATGTGATGGCCGCGCGCGGTGCTTCGAGCCGCGCGCTGTCCCGTCTGTCCCCTGTCAGTTTCTGGTCCCGATTTCTGATTTGTAGCCCCTAGTTTTGACATAATCAGCCTCCTATGTCAATGGCTATCTTAATAGGACTTTAATCATCAATTAAATGATGATTTAGGGTCTTCTTCTTCATTGCACACTATGGACCTAGAATCAAGCAAGCAAAACTTTATTAGCAGAATTTTATACCAAATAAATATGCGGATGTGATAAAAATTATGCAAAATTAGAGACTAATCACACCCCCACACTTATCTTGTGCTCGTCCTAAACAAAACAAAAAAACTAAGAAAATTATTATACCACTTTCGCAGGTGACGCGATTGCACTGAGCATGTACAACAAGCCGTTAAACCTCTAAGTTTTCCCTAGAGGAGTTTTGTCTCCTAAGGGTTTTCAGTAGATTATACCCACAAAATCCATAAAGAAAGAAATCAAATGTTAGTATTTTTGAAAACGCATTTTGAAAATAGAGAAAAGTGTTGAAGTATTTGTGTGAAAATATAAGTGATCCAAGGTCAGAGGTTAACCAGAAATTGTTCTTTCTTAAACTAAGTCAAAATGCAAAAAAAATCTTATTATAAATTAAATATAAGAATTTAAAATTGAATTGACTTTTTGATCTTTCATAAAACTCTTAAAAAAATATGCACTTTGTGGACTTGAAGATTTTTGGGATATCGACTCTAACTTTTATACCATTTATTTATATTATATATATATTTTTCTTTTTTTTCTTCCATTAGTTTTCTTAGGCTTTCTTATTTACCCAGGTAGTGAGCCTTTAGTCGGTGACTCCCAAACCAGATGATCTTAGGGCACCAGATGAGAAAACATCCCTCGGACTTAAGGACTCGAGTAAATAAGGCCACAAAACTAAAGGGAATTATCTATTTTTTATCCACTGTTTTAGGTGTGAATAACATGCTTCCTGAGGCATAATTACCCAATTTTAATAAGTGATTTTTATTATCATAATAAATTTTTTTGTTTTTTAATATATATTTTTTATGGCATTTTCAGTCTTTGTTTCAATCCCAAAAATTGTGTAAGTGTGGAGTGCATAAATTTAAGGCAAAAAATTCAAGATTAAATTATCTTTTCAATTTACTTTCTTATCCTAAAATTTAAACAAGATCTATTATTTTGACTTGGTTTAAAATTTCATAATTTTAGGTCTTCTTAATTCCTAAGATAATCTTAATTTTTTTAAAAATGGATCAAAACTATTTCTCTTAATTCAAAAAGTTTTGTAAAAAGAAAAGAAAAGAGTTTTAAAAGAAAATTTTAAAAAGTTCCTAAAAAGAAGTGTAAAAGAAAGAAAATTTAAAACTACCTATGTTAGTAAACTCTCCCCCACACTTATCTCATGCATTGAATGTGTATATACATGAAACAAATGGAGAGAGAAGGAAAATTACCTCATGGTGGTGGTTCCAGTGGTGGTCTGACTGGGCCAAGCATTGCTACCCAATCAAGATATTGTGGATCTTGCAGAAACCTACCAATGACCTCTCTAACATGACCCAATAAAAGAATGATTGAATGAATGGTCTTATTGAAAATTTTATCCCCATCTAATTTTCAATTTTCAAAAATAATCGTTGAGTCATATTCTTCAACATTTTTGCCCAACAATGAAGTGTTGTTTTGGAAGATGATTGATTTGGACTCAAATAGAACAAGAGTAAAAACTGATACCGACTTGACAATTTGACTCAGATCAAGTCGAGAGTCAACAATGAGAGTCGAAATTGGTTCAAAAACAGGGTCCAAACCAAAGAATTGATATTCACACACCTTCCCCAACAATGAAGTGTGATCATAAGAGATTGGTGATTCCATTTCACGGTATACTGGTACATGATTCAATGTTGACTCCGGAATAGAGAAAAAATTTGCTAAAGATACCGGAGTCATTATTGAATCAAAAAGTGAAATGAAATCACGAACATGAGGTTTAGGATCACTTTCAAGCTCAAGTTCAATTTCAGGAAAAGGATAGCTTGCCAAAATGTCAAGAGGGTTCTCAAAGTTTTGGGCAAGTGCAAAAGGATGTAAGGAAATTGAATCTTGATGGTCGTCCACAGAAGGAATGTGAATGGGTGAAATGAATGATTCAATTTCAGGAAGTATGAGAATCAAAACTGGCTCAAGAATGTTACTTAGCTTAGGTAACACTACAGGAGTCGATAGTGATTCAATGAATGGACTCGAATCGCTAACTTGAAGCTCAGGTTCATATTCATCTTCAAGTTCAATTTCAGGAAATGGATAACTTGCCAAAGTATTAGGAATTGGATGTTGGTCAAGTTCAGATTGGTATGATGAAATTGAAGCTGGATCTCCAAAATGGCAAGATTCTTGAGTCATATGAATATCTGATGGACATGGGAACTTATTCATATGTTGAATTATTCGCTCGGTCTCTTGTACAAATTCCATAATTTTTCCCACAATGATTTTTCTTTGATTGGTTCTGGAAAAGAACTATATGAATGTTGAAAATTTTGTGGACATAATGAGGCCATATTGTTTTTAAATTATTTTTGGGCTTCTATCGCTTCTTCCAAAGTCCTTTGCAATAATGATTTTTCTTTAATTGGTGGTTCAGGAAAAGGAGGATATGAAGAAGAATCGGGGAATGGAAATGGTGGACAATGTGGTTGATAATTTGACTCGGGGGATGTGAATCTCTATTGACTCTGTGAAGAGTTGAAATTATTTTGAAAATTATGTTTATAGGATTGGAGATATGGGTCATATTGAGTCAGATAATCCCATGGTTTATGTTGTATATAGCCGGGTTGGAGTTATCCGAGTCAAATGAGATCAGAGTAAAATATGGATTTATATCATGATTGAAAGAATTATTATTGTTAAAATCCATTTCACAATTTATAGAAAAGAAAAAAAAACAAACAAACAAAAAAGAAAAGGAAAACAAGCCTATGCTAGGGTTGACTTAGACCGAGACGACTCCTAACTGGTTAGACTGTCCACGGGGGTATACTGTCGGAATCTGACCATAAGTTAATCTTCCAGGTAGGGGCAAGATCGGTGGGAGGTATTCGTGCCGGAGCAACGGACCTAATTATGCCAAATCACTGTTCTTCGAGGTTTCGCTTCTCAATCTCCAACCTTAGACATCGATTTGACAAGAGTCAACTTCTAACAACTTTCCTCTTAGGTCAATCTCCTAAATGAGTCCGAGATGTCCCTAGGGTCCAACGTCTAGCAATTTTTATTAAGGCTTGCGTTGTGTGAGTGGGGAGGTGATTTTTGGGCTAAGGGAGGGTAATGACTTCCCCACCTTATGTTGTTTTGGGTTTTGCCCCTTAAGTTTAATTCGTGCAAATGTGCAATATAGATAAGAATGAACACAAAAAAATCGAGTAAATCACTGAAGTGTATGTCCTAATTATATTCTATGCAATATGTACACCTCCTGCAAGATCACAACAACACAAGAATAAAATACAGTATATTGGAATAAAAATTGACATGTGCCTAGATGCAGATGTCTAAACCGTATTAAAGCATCCAATTTCTGCATTTTAGTTCAAATAATTATTTACATTGCACAATTAATATAAACAAGAATTAGCAGCAGAGTATATGAATGTACAAGAAATTACCCAACCACACAAGAGCAAATGTGGACTTCTGCAACGCTAAAACTTTAACCTGCACACCAAAAATAAAGAAGAAAAGTTAACAAAAACGTGAAATCAAACCGTTCCCATCCCCAGCAATGGCGTCAAAATTTGATCGAGGGAAAAACCGCGCACAAAAAGTGTATGTTTTGAAATCAAGATTTAAAGTGTGTGTGTTTTAGCTTCCTCGATACTTCAGTTATAGCATGAGGCTAAAATGAGTCGAATCCACAAGGACGAGAGGTGATAGAAACTTACACGGTATGCTCACGTGTATGTTAATGGTTCTTCAAGGCTTTAAAGAATGAAAAGAAAAGAAAATAAAGAATGAAAGAAGAAGTACGGTGAAATACGAAGAAGTGGAAAACATAGAAAAGAATGGCATTTGTGATTTTTTATATTTCTAAAATAAAGTGAAAAAGAAAGAAAACTCATGGCTACTAACTACTAATGACTCCACCAACATGCTAACCTCTTAGTTATACTTGCCTCACATGTATCATTGGCCATCACTAGTCCTTGGTTCAAGAGAAATTCAAAGCATGACCCATATGTAACTCATCACAACCCAACTCAACAAAAAAGTGCAAGCTACACTTAAATCATCAAAACCCGATAAGAGCAAGCATGAAATAAAGTAATGTTAGCTTGTTAGAGAGTTAGGAAGTTAGAGTGTTAGATCCATCATCATGAGCCATCAATAGCTCTTGCAAGAGCAAGGCCAAATCGAGGCTATTAGATTCATGTGGATTATCAAATAAGAAGTAAGACTAGTTGGTGGTTAGTAGTTAGTTGCCATGAGAGAAAAGTTAGCTACAATGTAAAAGGAGTTAGAGAGAAGAAAATATAGAGAGGCAAAGAGAGCACCTTTCATAGATTGTCACCTTCTATTACAAGCACTCTTACATTCCAAGCATGTACAACTCTCTCCCTATACAAGATCTAAAATAAAATGAAAGATACAATGGAGGAGGAAGAAGAATACTAACCTAAACTATCCTAAACTATAAAATGAAAATAAAAACTACCCTAAAACTCTGCATATCCTTTGCTCTGGAACCCAGGGGGTATTTATAGCCACCAGGGAAGGGGGCCAGGGGGACAACCTCTGGCCCAAAACGCGGCCGCGGCCGAGGCCATGTGATGGCCGCGCGCACGGCGCTTCGAGCTGCGCGCTGTCCCGTCTGTCCCCTGTCAGTTTTTTATCCCAGTTTCTGATTTGCAGCCCCTGGTTTTGATAAAATCAGCCTCCTAGGTCAATGGCTATCTTAATAGGCCTTTAATCATCAATTAAATGGTGATTTAGAGTCTTCTTCTTCATTGCACACCATGGACCAAGAATCAAGCATGCAAAGCTTTATTAGCAGAATTTTATACCAAATAAATATGCGGATGTGATAAAAATTATGCAAAATTAGAGACTAATTACAAATCAAAATAATCCCCTTTAGTTTTGTGGCCTTGTTTACTCGAGTCCTTAAGTTCGAGGGATATTTTCTCATCTGGTACCCTAAAACTACCTGGTTCGGGAGTCACCGGCTAAAACCTCACTACCCAGGTAAGCTAGAAAGCCTAAGAAAACTAAGAGAAGAAAAAATATATAATAATAATATAAATAAATGACATGAAAGTTAGAGTCAATATCCCAAAAATCTTCACTGTTCAAAAAATGTATATTTTCTAAGAGTTTTATGAAAGATCAAAGAATCAATTCAATTTTAAATTCTTACATTTAATTTATAACAAGATTTTGTATTTCGACTTAGTTTAAGGAAGAATAATTTCTTGTTAACCTATGACCTTGGATCACTTATATTTTCGCAAAATACTTCGACACTTTTTTCTATTTCAAAATGTGTTTTCAAAAATATTGACATTTGATTTCTTTTGTTATGGATTTTGTGGGTGTAATCCGCTGAAAACCCTCAGGAGCCAAAACTCCTCCTCTAGGGGAAACCTAAAGGTTTAACATCTTGTTACACATACTCAATGCAATCGCGTCACCTGCGAAAATGGTGTAATAATTTTCTTAGTTTTTTGTTTTGCTCGGGACGAGCAAAAGATAAGCGTGGGGGTGTGATTAGTCTCTAAAACTGCATATTTCATACCACATATTCACATTTATTTAATATTAAATTCTGCTAATAATACCTCTCTTATATGTTTCTAGGTCCATGGTATGAAATGAAGAAGAAGACCCAAAATCACCATTTAATTGGTGTTTAAAAGCCTATAAAGATAGTCATTGACTTTGGAGGGCTATTTCGTCAAAACTAGGGGCCCAAAATCAGAAACCGGAATATGCAACCGACAGGGGGACCATTGGGCAGCGTGTACTGTCGCGGAAGTGCGACTTTGGGCAATCTTGTGGAGCCGCGTACCGAGATTCAACTCGCAGCTCCCTACAGGTCTCCTGGTGCCTCTTTTGCCTATAAATACCCCGTAGGTGTTCTTCACAGGGAGATATACAGAGAGTAGTGTAGTTTCTTTCTATATTGTAGTTTAAGGTACTTTAGTTTAGTTTTTCTTCTTCTTCCTCTTTATATTTTTCATTTCTTTTAGATCATGTAATAGGAGAGACAGTGATACATGAGTGGAGGTAAGAATGCTTGTAGAAGGTGATAATCTATGAAAAGATCTCTCTTTATCTCTCTTTGTTTTCTCTCTAACTCCTTTTACGTGTTTAGCTAATTTTCTCTCATGGCAACTAACTACTAACCACTAACTTGCTAACTTCTTACTTGATAATCCATATGAATCTAATAGCCTCTACTTGGCCTTGCTCTTGAAAGAGCCATTGATGGCTCATGATGATGGATATAACACTCTAACATCCTAAACTCTCTAACAAGCTAACAGTACTTTACTCCATGCTTATTCTTGTTTAATTTTGATGGTTTAAGTGTAGCTTAAACTTATTTTGTTGAGTTTGGATGTGAAAGTTATCGTATGGGTCATGCTTTGAAACGCTCTTGAATCAAGGACTAGTGATGTCCAAGGATACATGTGAGGTAACTATCACTAAGAGGTTAGCATGGCTAGTGGAGCAAATAGTAGTTAGTAGCCATGAGTTTTCTTTCTTTTTCACTTTGTTTTAGATATACAAACAAAATCCCAAAAACAATACTTCTATGTTTCTCACATCTTTATTTTCACCGTACTCTTCTCTTTTCATTCTTTATTTTCTTTTCTTTTCAATCTTTCAAACATTGAAGAACTTTTAACATACACGTGAACATATCGTGTAAGCCTCTATGCTATAATGGAAGTATCGAGGAAGTCAAAGCACACAAATTTTAAATATCGATTTTAAAACATACACTTTTTGTGCGTGGTTTTCCCCAGATCAAATTTTGACAGCTGGCTTAGCCCAAAAACCATATTATACTTATTTTTAGATAACTATTTAAATTCAAATAAATACCAATAAATCTAAATAAATTCTACAAAAATAAATTCATGTAAATACATTAAAGTACAAATATGTGTGATCAACATTCAACATATATTACAAACATGTGAACTT
Source organism: Agave tequilana (assembly GCA_038442645.1). Taxonomy (NCBI): domain Eukaryota; kingdom Viridiplantae; phylum Streptophyta; class Magnoliopsida; order Asparagales; family Asparagaceae; genus Agave; species Agave tequilana. The sequence goes on from JAVJIF010001693.1 coordinate 61,994, forward strand.
ATTTTTTAAATATTAAAATGCAATCTCGAAACAAAATCGTATTTTCTAAAAACTAAATTTTTATATAGAAATTCAGTTTTTTCAAAACGTGCATAAATAAAAAAACCAAGTTATCCAAACTCACTTGAAGCACAATGTGTATAAATAGAATCGAATACACATATAAAACATATAAACTTATTTTTGATGAAATTCAACTCATGAATACCAAACATAAACTTGTTAAATCGAAACTCAAAACTCATAAAAAAGTTTTTTGAACAAATAAAGCTATAATATGTTTGGATAGAATCCAATACATGTTTCATATAATAAAACTTATTCTTTTGAGATATCAACTGTATAAACATAAGATATGAGTTTAAAACACAAAGTATAAAATTTTTTACAAAAGAATATTGTTTAAACTCAACTTCTCGAAAATCAAAACACCAAAACTTTTATTCTTAAAAACTAATATCAAACTTTGGTGTGTGAGTAAATGTATAAGCTTAAGAAATCAAAAATAATCTATTCTTTATAAATATTTTAAACTCACAAACTCTAAACGCAAGTCTTCTTGAAGATTTTCCTCGCCATGTAGACTTGATCCAAACTTGATTTTTGTAGAGCTAGACTTCTCTTGAGTATTAAATATGATCTTTATACTTAAGCTCTTGAATCAATAAGTGATAACTTCAAAACTTGATTTTGATTCTTTTATTGAAGCTAAACATTAATTAAGATCTTGATTGAATATCTAAAACTTAAATAACACAAGATTAGTACTATAATTATATGAGTTAATCATCATCAAAACTAAAATGATAGGCCTTTGGGCCAACAAGATTGTACTGCTCGATTGGTTCTCTCACTTTGGATCTTTTCTCTCGACTTGCTCAACATATCAATGATGAGTTTGGATGAACCGAATTGTAAGACCATTGATAGTTGTAATCCATAGACATAAAAAAGGACAAAGAAATAACAATAAGATAAAATAAAATTCAAAGTAAAATTAGAGTCAAATGGTATTGATATTAATAATGATAAATAATCTCTGGCAGCGGCGCCAAAAACTTGATGTGTGATTTGTCAAGTGCACTAATCGTTTACAAGTAATAAAGTAATGAATAGAGTATCAAACCCACGAGGATTGTTATCTTATTAAGTATCAAAGTTATATTAATTTGAAGCTTTATTTTAAAAATGTATAAAGATAGAGAAGTAAATAGAAGTAAAAAAGATATTGACTTTGGATAAAAGAAAAATACTAAGATAATTGATTTCAATAATTAAATAATCTAATTTAATGGGTCGATTATGATAGTAACTATATGCTACTCATATTAATAATTGAAAGTTTCTATTTTAATTAATAATCTCTATCAAGCAATATTAAATCTAACTTTATACTAGAACCCACAATCTATCAATCTAGTGAATTTATTAGCCAAAGTAGGTGATTTTTCTCTTAAAATTGTACAACCTATGCTTTTCCTATTGGTCTCAGCCTGTAGAAAGTGGTTTCTTATCCTATGAAGTGTTACTATGTTATTTGTTATTGGTCTCTAATCTAGTCATTAATATAATTGCTGCAGTCAACTGATAGACATTAAAGCGGGAAAAAACTTAACATACATGAAATCTAACATGAAGAATGGAGTAGTAATATAGAACTAAACAAAGCAACAAGATTAAATCTTCATAATAATTGCCTACATCAATGCCCTAACTATGAAGATTTAGTTCATGATAAATAAATTTCAAAGCAAAACAATAAACATGATTTCTATTTTCATATAGTAAATTAGAATAGAAGGGAAAGGATAACACTAATTTAGAGATCACGTCTAATCCTTAGTTGTTAGTTCTCCTCTGATCTTTTTCTTCCAACGCACCAAAATTTCTTTAGAAAATACAAATTTTTATATAAGATAGAGTATTTACAAGAAGAAACTAAAACCTAAATTATAAAGCCTCTTCTTACTCTATATTCTCTATTTTAAAGCTTATTGTTTTTTAAGAGATTGTTATTGTATATATAGACCCTAGAGATATATTCCAGTAAGAGATTCAAAGAGAACTCCAAACTCAACTTCAACTCAGTGTCGGTATTTTATCTTGATTTGTATTGCAGTCAGCTCACAGTAATTGCTGTAAATGGGCAGTCAAATGATCGAACTGGAACCAGTTGTTAATATAAAATTTGTATTCCTTTCAGTCTTATTTCTATAGGATCTTGATTCACTTTAATTGGATATCTTTAGCGAAAGTTATGATCAAAATACTGATATGTGTTCAGTCTAAATCTGATTCTGATTCTGTGCTGACTTTTGGTTGACCAGTCAACGGCGGATTCGCCGTTTCACTTTGACTTTTGACCCTCAAATTTTAGAATCTTTTTCTATATGATGTGTGGTCTCTATTGGACTCTCTGGTTTCATTCTTAGACCTTTGAATCAGTGAATTCCTTACTGCAACTCTTATTTTCATCGCTTTTCAAATTTTTCATCTCTTTTCACTAATTTGTGCTCTTGACCTAATTCTTGTATAAACATAAGAAAATATACCTATGCAGTATTAAATATGTAATAAAGGAGGTATAAAAATATATAAAATATAGATGATAACCATAATTATCATGAAGAATTTAGAAGTGGAACAGGGGAAAATCTGGAAGGAAGAACTACAGCAGTGTCCGAGCTTCTGCGGCACTCCAATCACCACGGGAGGATCCGCTGCGCACTCTGATCAGCTACAATAAGATCAACACGGGCTAGACTTCAGGATCTGGACATAAGAATCCAGGGTTGTTAGCAACCCCAACGAGTGCATATTATAAAACCAAATGGCATGCATAACAGGTACACGTGTACATGATCAAGTGATGTGGTCCAGGCATGCAGGTACAGAAAATAACAAGTAATATAAGAAAAATGATAGTAAATATGAGATCAAGTAAATACATATATATCAGTAAGTCTGAATCAGAAAACATGCATGGAAAACAGTATAGAGAGCATAGGTACACATAAACCTGCAACAAAATATGGCAACATGTGATAAATATACTAAACACGCGATAATTATAAATATGGACAAAACTAGTTGTATAAGCTCAGATTTTGGATTCATGGGGTTGATACGTCAATGGGATAATCCAAATAAGGAAACCCTCATCTATATTCCACATATCCGATGTCACCATCATCTGAGTTCATACAACTTGAGTTGCCCTTAGGGTAACAGAACTAGAGTGTGTCTAGAGTAACCATGGTATCACAGAGGTCATGTGTTATAAAATAGGGTGTCAATTCAGAGCATAATACTGTAACTGGAGAATATAAAGGTGTTGCATTTTAATTAATCCAATAATAATAGTCAGTACCGTTTTATATTTCAATCGCCTCCCTACCAGCGTCTCACATCACTGATAGTCCATACTAGAGTTCGCACTCTGTAGAACTTACCCGGGTCTGATATGTGAGTACCAGGACCCGAACAAAGGAGAGACCAAATATCACACGTTCCTAACATTATTACTGTTTGGTTGTTTTATGTTATTCATCTGATTCCACATACATCCACTTATGAATAAGACGAGTTATTATTTAGAAACTGATAAATCTAATGGCTCATATTTATAGTGGGTCCCGTCTCTGCTCGGGACTAGCTCAGGAGTACAGGCTACTGCTTCCGGGGACTTATCATTACGCGTCTCACACGACACTTCAGATTCAGACTACTGCTTCCGGGGACTTATCATTACGCGCCCCACAGACACTTCAGATTCAGGCTACTGCTTCCGGGGACTTATCGTTACGCGCCCCACACGACACTTCAGATTCAGGCTACTGTTTCTGGGAACTTATCATTACGCGCCCCACACGACACTTCAGAAATATCACCATTATAAATATGGCATCATACCGGTATTCATCAGTTTCTCCCACCCTAGTGTAAGTTGAGTATTTTATTATATATATTGCCCAAAGATAATGTCCACAAGTGTATACAGTATAACCATGATTTTTCAACTTACGAAAACAGGAGTACAATACCAGGAGTATAATATCAGGAGTCACCCTTTTTTTCAGGGGTTCAGGAGTACAGGAGTTCAGGAGATACAGGAGTACAGGAGATACAGGAGTGCCAGATGTCTGGTCACATAATAATCATGAATATGCCAGGTAATACAGGTGCCAGGTGTCAGGTGTCAGGTATCAGGTGTTATATATATTAGGTGGTAAATATAGCATGTCAAATATCGGTGTCATATATCAAGTGTCAAATATAGCATGGCAAGTATCGATGTTAGGTATCATATATCAAATATAGCATGGGAAGTATCGGTGTCAAATATAGCATGGCAAGGGTTGGTGTAAGTACCGAGTGCCGGTGTAAATACCGAGTACCAGTGTCATATATCATGTATCAAGTGTAACATGCCAAGTGTCGGTGTAAATACTGAGTACCGATATAAATACCGAGTGCCGGTGTCATAAATCATATATCAAGTGTAACATGACAAATATCGGTATTAAATATAGCATGGGGGCATGTACTAAAAATTACAATAGCAAGTGTTAGGCATATTAAAATATCCATATGTCAATATCATGTTATAAATACAAGGGTAATTATTTTTAAATTAATAATAAGCACTCGCCTGAAACTGGGGTGAATACCGGTTAAAAATCCGGGAAATCGGCGATCCGCACGAGAAATCCACTAGCTTGTAGTTGTATATTAAAATATATAATTATAGATATTTATATAAATATTAGAGAGGGAAAGAGAGAGGAGAGAGAGAGGAGAGAGAAAGTTGTAGGAAGAAGAGAGAGAAAGAGAGAGAGAAAATATGATGTTTTTAAAAGGAAAATAGGAATTAAAATGAAAGGGTAGGTTTATAAATATAGTGAAGTAATAAGGGAATGAGGGGAGGGGTATTTTTGGAATGAGGGAAATATGAGTGTTTATTTAGGGAATGAAAGAAAGTTTGAAATGAAAGAAAGAAAGAAAGAAAAGAAGAAAGAAAGAAAGAACGAAAGAAGAAGGAGGGGAGGGGGGCGTCGGCCGGCCGGCCGCCGGCGGTGGTGGGCGCGCGCGCGCCTCCCCCAAGGGGAGGGAGGTGGAGTGAGGTTTTGGAGGAGGAGTTGTTTTGGTTGTTGTTTTGGTGGAGGTGATGATGGTAGTTGGTGGTGGTGGTGGTTGTGGTGATGATTAGAGGTGGTGGGGAGTTAGAGGGAACTCCAACACTATTTTACTTTTTTATTTTCTTTACTTGAATTTTTTAGAATTTTTGTTTAGACTTTTTTAATTCTTTTACGTTTCTTTTATATTTTTTTCTTTTATTTTCTATTATTAGTATTATCTTTAACTTTATTTTCTTTTTTATTTATTTTTCTTTTTAATTCTCTCCTTTGTTTCCACTAGTTCATTTTCTTTTCTCTGTATACTTTTCTTTTCTTCTTATTACCTTTCCTTTTTACTATTCTTTGCTTTCAAAGATTTTTTCTATTCTTCTAAATTTGTTGTTTTCTCTTTCTTTTCAAACTTTTACTTTTGTTTATTTTATGGTTCTCTTTTTTCTCCTATTTCTGAGAGATTTTGTTTTAGTCACCTAAGTCAAACCATAGTTAGGAAAATACTCACTCGCATAATTTATTTTACTTCAATCATATCTTTTTTTAAAGTAAGGTTGTGCACCTACATGTCAAGTGCTGAAGTGCTCATCAGCAACGAAAAACGAAAATGCCTCTAAGCAATCACCTCAAAAAAAAGTAGACCGCTGTGAAAGAATCTTATTTCTGAGGATGGTAACTATGATTGCAGTCCTATGATCGCAGTGTAGAGGACTGTGACTATGATCACAGTCTTCACAAAAATGCCTTATTTCTGAGGACTGCGACTATAATCGCAGTTTTCACAAAATGATCGCAGCCCTATTTCTGAGGACGGTGACATGATCGCAGTCCTCACAAAATGCACTATTTATGAGGAATGCGACCATGATCATAATCCTCACAAAAAATGTCATATTTCTGAGTCTTTATAGGACTGCGACTATGATCACAGTCCTCTTTATTAGGACTACGACCATGCTCGTAGTATTCATAAAAAAGTCCTATATTTGAGTTTCTATAAGGACTGCGACATGGTTGCAGTCCTCACAAAATGCCTTATTTTTTTGAGTTTTTGTGAGGACTACGATCATGATCGCAGTCCTCTTTATGAGTCACAGTCCTCACAAAATTCTCTATTTCTGAGTTAGTTCTCACAGAGGACTGGGGTTATAAGTCGTAATCTTCATATCAGCATCGTCATCATCAGTAGATCCCGTCCACTAATATCGAATGATCTCTAATACTTTTCAAATCTAAACACAAATAAAACTCATCGCGAGCACGAACAAACAAGATTTACAAAAGGTCGATTCCTAAAAAAAATTTCAGGGGCTCCCCACTCCCTTTCAACCCCCATGACGTCCTCACCGCACAGGCCGACCGGCAAATATCTCTGCATCAGGGTCAAGGTTGGGGAAAAAGTAACGTCAGGTGTGATAGAGAATGGTAAAAGAAAAAATATAAATATAAAAAAAGTGGTGGTTGGGAGGAATCAATTTATACTAACGTGAATGAGATTTTAGCAAACAAATTTGTTGAGTTTTTTTTTTCCTAATTATGAAGTAGGTGAGTTTAGCAAAATTTTACCCTATCTTTATTAATATTTTTAAATTTATGTAATTTTTTAAATTTTATTTTTTACAATTTTTATCTTATTTTGAAATAATTTACCCTTTTAAAAAATGACCTATTTTCTTCCTTTTTTCACAATTCTTTTCGTTTCTATCCTTTTCAAATTTGATTACTTTTTGTTCTATGCTACTTTTTTTCTATCGTTTCTATATTTCTCAATTTTTTTCAGTTTTCAAGTTTCTTTCCCTTTTTTTCTTCTAATTTTTTAGTTTCTTTTCCTTTTCCTTCACATTTTTCTTCATACCATTTTGAGATTTTTTCAATGAGATTTGAAGAATAGAAAATAAATTGTCTAAAAAAGGAAAATTCTGAAAAAGGGAAAAGAAAGCATATGAAAAGCTAAATATAAAATAAAGAAAAAATTGAAATAAAAATAAGAAATCACAAAAAAGTGAAAGAAAAGAAGAGTTAGAAAAAGAAATGAAAAAAATAGAATGCAAAATAGAATATAGTACATGTGCCATAAATGGATTGGTAATTTGGTACTCTAATAGATTTGTTTTCTTTATTGTAATCTTAATTGAGCTGATGTACTAATTTACAAGTTTGTATTTAACTAAAATTAAATTCTAAGTTGATATGGATTTATTTATTTTTCTTATAACAATCTTATTGATGAAACTCTAAATTCTAAATAGATTTTTGAAAATCCAAATTGCTAAAATCAAGACCAATGTTTTTGTATGCATGTGCATAGCATGTGCACTCTTCTATTAGAATATAATGTAATTCATAAAAGGATTAAGAAACAATAAATCCAAATCTCATCCTTTATGGTTTTAATAAAAGGATTAAAGAGTAAAAATTATTAAACAATAAAACAATTATTAAAACAGACCGAACGGGAGGTTTTCAGTCAGTTTACTCTCGTGACTCATATAGAAATTTTATTTGCCCGTTTGTCTATCTTCCACGAGAGAGGGTGAGAGCAATAAGAGAGAGAGAGAGAGAGAGAGAGAGAGAGAGAGAGAGTCGCCGGCCTCCCCCCTCCCCCTCCGTCTTGCTCCACCTCCCCCCCTCCCTCCTCCCTTCTTCTTCCTCTTCCTCCTCATTCAAGTAAAGTCAAAGTCAAAGCCTTCTTGCCACCTTCTTCCTCCTTCTCCTCTTCTTCTTCCTCCTCCACTCTCGTTCTTTATCACTCTGTCGGTCGATTTTCACTACCGACAGAGCGGTATACTAGTATAGTTTTTTTGCTAGAGGTGATTTATTTTTTATGAGTTTTTAGGATCTAGCTCTCTAACAAGTCTCTTATTTGGATATTAGTCTCTCACAATATCATATCTGAATAATAGTCTCCACAATTTATCACTCACTTGTTATGAGTTCCATTAGCTAAAATATTTATCTCCAAATAGAGAATATTATACTACTCCCTAATTATGTTAGCACTTTTACCTCATTATTTCTCATTTCTTTACTTGTGCCGTTCCAAATTGCGACAATCTTCTAGCCTCTCTATTTTTTTCTTTGCTTTATTGACTTTTGCTGCTTGTACTTCTCTTCCTATAAAGAATTTTCTTCTAAAACTTTTGTTCAGTGACAATTGGTTGACTTTTCCTTACCCATGTAACTCAAAAGTTTTCATACGAATTTGTAATTTGACATTCTAATTATACTAAAATCATTATTACTTATGATATTTGTATGAAATAAATAATAAATAAATAATATCAAGCAAACATCATATTGTGAGGGATTACTATCCAAAATATGCTATTGTTATGGACTAACATCAAAATAAGAGATTCGTTAAGGACCTAAATCCTAAAAGTTCAGTTTTTAAATAATTTTTTCGTCTTTGAAATTTTTTTATTTTAAATACCTTCAGCCAACAACCGAGTTTATAAGTTTAATTTTTAATTAAAGGCCATTTTTATCAGGTCATGAAAAAATACCTTTTGTGAAGAAGTATAGAAAGATTATAGACAAGTACGTACGGAAAATATTAATGGTTTTTTTTTTGAAGGAAGCTCAGAGTTCGTGCTAATTTCCAGTGCGGACCCAGGTGGGGGCGAGCGTATGCGGTCGCCCCCACTGGAGTTGGGTTAATTAAGCAAAAAAATCCAACTTGGATCATTTCTCCTGATCTCCACACACAAAAAAAAAACCCTCTAGTTTTCTCCTAATGACAGATTCTCAGTTTCTCCTCTGGGAATTGAGAACTCTCACAACCTCTCTACAATGAAGTTTATCAAGAATTCATTGCGTAATAGAATGGGTGATGAGTTGATGAATGATTGTTTGGTGACATATATTGAAAAAGACATATTTGACAGCATTGACAATGAATCAATCATTCAACGATTTCAAATATGGCTCCTTGAAGGGGAGCATTGTAATTAGAGTGAGATATGTTGTCTTGAATGGGAACCTCTCTATTTTTTTTGTAATATCAAAACTTGGAATATGTTGTTTGATTTTTATAAATTTTCAATTTTAGTTCAAAATGTTTTCGCCCCCACTTAGTGAAAGTTCTGCGTACGCCACTGCTAATTTCCCAAAAAGAAACTCCATGGATAGAAGAAATTTGAGCTTTAGAAAAAGATTAAACCAATCAAATATTTACTTGTATTTGCCAATTGACCTATATAACTTACAAACAAGAGCTGTACATACATTAAAATCATAGATTTATTGTCCTTTTTTGTAGGGGGAAAAAAGTCTTGAATAACTAATGCAGATAAGTTGAGCCTCCTTAGTCTCTAAGGTATTCTCGGCCGTGCAGGAGCTGGTCTTTTGTTCTTAGCCTTGGATAAGAACATTAAAATCAATTCTTGAACAATCGTAGCTATTGAAATGGCAGTAATAAAACCGCTCACGAAAGTGACGACCAAAATCAAGATATCCATTTTGCGAAGAGAGGTAGTTTCATCCATTGCTCCCTGATTCGAGTCACCGGCTTCATTGCGGCCTCCTGAGCCACATGCCGGCAAAGGGACCCCGCACAGGCCCGAATTGTTCTCATACCGCGATGGTTGGAACGTCGTCAATTGCCCACCGGCCGGAATGGCACCAGTAAGATTATTGTTTGAGACATCCAAATCACTGAGAAATGTTAACATTTCCAGAGCACCAGGGATGAATCCTGTTAACTGATTGTGAGAAAGATCAAGTACACCAATCATCCTCAGTCCTCCGAAGGATTCAGGTATAGTTCCAGTCAGCTGATTATGCTGCAAATTGAGGACCACGAGATAATCCATGTCGCCTAGTTCCCCAGGAATTGATCCATTAAGTGAATTGTACGACAAGTCCCAGTAAATCATGCTACCATTGTGCGTGAATGTATAGAGAGACGTCCCATTGTAGATTCTCGGCAAAGGGCACGAATTGACCGGGGGAAATTTGCGAGCCTCTCAGGTCTAATCCCTTGGAACTCAAACAGTGATCCAGAGCCAGGACATGTGCTGCCAGCTTCGTTGCGAAGGAAGGCAAAGGTTCGTTGGGCTGCAATCGCACGCCGTATTCGTTGGGCTGCAATCGCACGCGGTATGTGCCCAGTTAGCATGTTCATTCTCAGCTCTAGCCAGATTAGGCTCTTGCAGTCGCCGAGATCAGCTGGGATCTCTCCTGAAAGCATGTTGTTGCCCAGTTGGAGTATTGCGAGGTTCTTGAGATTTCCAATGTTCGCGGGGATTTCTCCGGTTAGCTTGTTACCGGAGAGTGAGACCCATGTTAGATTTGTGCATTTGGTGATGGATGGAGGAATAATGCCAGAAATATTGTTGTAACCAAGGATTATATTCTTCAAGTTTGTTGCCGTGGTGCACAAATTGTCAGGGATTTCGCCGCTGAAATTGTTAGCCCACATCACTAAGTCTTCAAGTTTTTCGAGAGACCAGATTTTGGGAGGAATTGGACCAGTTAAGCTGTTGAAGCTGAAGTCAATTGACTTGAGATTGGTGCAGGTACCGAGTTCTGATGGAATCTCACCGGAGATTAAATTGTCGGATAATAGGAGCTTGCTTAGAAAAGGAAGAGACTTACAGAGCTCAGTAGGAATTGGACCGGAGAAATTATTGGAGCTAAGATCGATCACTTGAAGCGAAGTGCAGTTGGCCAACTCCTTGAGCGGAAGCAGACCAGTGATGCTGTTGAAGGGGAGGTAGAGATACTTCAGAGAGGGAAGAGTACTAATCACCTCTCCGATGAAATCACCAGAGAGTTGATTGTTACCAAGTTTTAAACTTTGAAGAGATTGACAACCAATAAATGTAGTCGGCAATTCACCGTTGAGTTGATTCCCTGACAAGTCAGCTCAACGAGGGTCTGACAAGTCAATCCCAATTCAGGCGGTATTTCACCTGAAAACTGATTGTCAGCCAAAGAGAGACGCCTCAAGTTGGCAAAACTAGCCCAGAATGATGATAGTAGTTTCCCACTCAATCGATTGTCTGACAAGTCCAGATTTTCCAGCTGCTTGCTGCTCTTGAGATTATGCAGTAGAGCGATGTCCCATATCTGGTTGTGTGACAAGTCTAATTCTTGAAGAGAAGACCCAAAAGTGAAAACACCACCAGGGATTGAATTCCTCGACAAGTTGAACGACACAAGGCGATCACAGGAAGCCAACAAGTTGCCTGTGATGGAATCGGAGAAGTTGTTCGATGAAATGTCAACTCTCCTGAAGCTACAATTTTGAGAGCTTGAAGAGAGCTTGCCGTAGAAGTAGTTTCCGTTGAGATTGACTTCGTTGAGGTTCGGTAATGCCATCAAGCGGTCGAGACTTAACTGGCCGATGAGGCCCATGTTGCTGAGGTTCAGGCCATGAACTTGACCGTTGAGCCGCGAGCAGACTACTCCAGCCCAAGAGCAGACAGTGGTCCTATGGGACCAGTTTTTCAAATGGCCTTGTCTGTCGATCTCAACTGATGATTCCTTGAACTGGAGGAGAGCATAGGCTTCATATTGCAGTCCAACTACAACAATCGAAGATGAATATAGCAACACCAACAGAAGAAACAAGGCAAATTTGAAGATTTGCATCACTCAACACTTGTTTTTCCCCCAATATATCTGATGAAATTATGAAATTGAATATAGGCCGGTTTGCTGACACCTGAATCGGCAACCAGTGGATGAACACACGCAGATACACAAGATAAAAATGAGCTGAGTTATTTTGAGAAATAAATATTTGAAAAAAATAATTTTTGCTTTAACAACAGAGAAATATCAATTGTTTGTCATATCAGAATCATATCCATGTTAAAAAGGAGGGTTGAGAAGAAGTATTCCACAGTTGTTGATCAAGATAAAGAATGAAAGGACTGAAATGAATCTAATCTGTATAAATGAAAGCAAAAGCGTCGGATATCAAAGTTTAGTAAAAGATCTTCATATTTTGAACATTAAAATACACAAGAAAACTCAAGTAAAAACTGACCTTTGTGATCTTTGAGACACCAATTAAACTGAATTTTGTGAAAGAATATGAGTTGGATACCCCTGTTTTGGTGATAAACTTCCAACACAAAAAATTCAGAGATGAACTGAGAGAAATATGAGAGATAGAGAGAGTCAAGTCAACGAAGACCACCGCGCCGACTTCATAAATCCTAAGATGGCCGAAGATGCTCAGAATTTGCCTGCTTCTCCTATAGTCAACGAAGACCACCGTGTGGCCGAAGATGCGCAGAATTTGCTTGCTTCTCCTGTAAATTATAAATTATTATTTGCTTGCCTTTCTGAGAATGAAAGTCCTAGTTCAAGGTCAATTGTTTAATTAGATTGCCGCGTCTATAAAACCTGTAATTTATATTACTGCATTACAGATACAATAATCCGAAATATAAGAATTAAGGAGTAGAAGTTATGTAACAGTGGTCTGGTTCGGTGGAAAAAAAGATAGTGTTGAAAAATGAGAGGTTTCAAGTTCAAAAGCTAGGCTATATACGGACTTGTTTGAAATTTTTTTTTTTACTTATTTGGTAAGTAAACTTTGAAAGAGTATAACTTTTTTTTTCTTTTCTTGATTGTAAGGCTTGAGCACATCGAACGCGAAGTTTGAACGTGTCATCTCATTGTTACGAAATTGATATGCTACGATATTAATTATTATTCTCAGTATCGATATTTGCGGAACTTGACAATATGAACAGTACTTGCAAAAGAAAACTATTGTATAGCAAATTAGCAATATCTAGACAAAAGAATAATAAGAAAGAACACGAAAAATTAACATGGTTTAGCTAAAACTTGGCATACGTCCATGGGGGAGAGAACTTGAGAGAGGTTTATTATCAACTTGATACAAAGAGATCTAACCTCCCTCTTGATGCAAAAAAAGTATTCACTTCCTCCTTAATCTAGACCTAAATTAATAGAGTATTACTTTACTTCCATGCACTTTCACATTCCTCCTCTCTTTCTTAGCTTCCTTCTGATCTCCTTGGTGTTCTCCATCTTTTTCTCCTTGAGATCAGTATTTTCTCTGTTGTTTATAATGCTGGATTACAACCTTTATTCATAGGATTTTATAATACCAACTCCTATTCGGACTATGAGATGATCTTGACGATTGAATGCTTGAAGAATCTTGATCAATCCTATTAAGAGTTGATCTCCTTGATCTAGAAGTATTCTAAACCCTTTAATATTTAGAAACTAATCCTTCAATGAATAGAAATTTGTTGGCCCAAAGGCCTATCACTCTAGTTTTGATGATAATCAACTCATGTAGTTATAGTACTAATGATCTTGTGTTTAATTAGTGACAGATTCATGATCAAGATCTTAGTAGGTGTGTAGCTTCACAAAGAATTTAAAGTCAAGTTTTTGAGCTTACACGGTTTGATCCAACGAGCTAGTGATCGAGTTTGGATCGTGTTTGGCCCAAGTCAAGAAGATGAGAAGACTTCAAGTGAAGACTTCAAGATGAAGACTTGTGTCTAGGTTTGTTTTTATAAGATTTTATTTTTAGATAAAATGTAAAGGATAGAATAGTTGGTGGATTGCTCAAGTATACTATACACACACACTCTTGCCTTAAGTTGTTTTTATAAAAGAGATTTCATTTTAGAAAAGAATTTTTATTTGGAAAAATACCGTTTTAGTTTTTGGAGTTTATCATATACATGTATGTTTAGAGCTTAATGTCAAAAATATAGATATTTCATCATGTATGTGTAGTGGATCATATCCATACACTCTATGCTTCAAATGAGTTTAAAATATCTTGTTTTTGTATTTGGAAAAGTTTGGAAAAATTAAGTTTTGGAAAAATCAATTTTGAAAAATACAGTTTTTGGTTTGAGCTAAAATTTCCAAGTTACAAAAATAGTTCAAATTGTTTGTAACATGTCTTGATTTTGTGCAAGCATGTTTGATTATCAAAGAATAATGTTAAAACTATTTTTGTAGATTTTTCGTGATTTTATGGGAATTTATTTGAGCCAAAATGACTTAGTTTTTAATCCTAGAAATTCCCTGACCTGGCTTCTGCCGGTCGACCGGACGGTCGACTGGGCTTGGAAGTCGGTCGACCGACTCGGTCGACCGACGTACACAGACGTGCACGCCAGTCCTGGCTGGAGGGCCGTCGACCAAGTCGGTCGACCGCCAGAGAGCTTCTGCTCTATAGAAAGCCCCGGTCGACCGGGCCGGTTGACCGGCAGAGAGCTCTGCTCTCTGTTCCAGGGTCTCGGTCGACCGACCGGTCGACCGATGGCACAACGGTCAGATTTTTGACCGTTGGCCGGTCGACCGGGCGGTCGACCTTCAGGCCATCTAGCTCCCAACGGCTAGTTTTTCTAGCTCTATAATTGGGGCATTTGAGGGCTGTTTTCTACAAGATTTCAAGAAGAGTTTTGGGCTAGTTTTTCCCACTCATTTCAGTGGTTATATCCACAAGTTTTAGAGCCAAATATTTCCAATCAAAAGGGAAGTTTATTAAGAGTGTTTTTAAAAGTGAGCTTCTTGAGTTTTTCTCCACCATTTCAATCCTTATTTTCTCACACAATAATTGAGCCATCCATTGATATATTCATCCTATAGGAGTGTTCTTGTGAGAGGATTTTAGGTGATCAAGAGTTGTGATCACCAAAGTTCATCTTTGTTTTTTGAGGAGGCGGACAAGTGTGTTCGCGGTGTTTCGAGTTCGTGTGTGAACTCTCGAGCTAGTGGGCTTGCGGTGTGTACGGGACTAGGAAGTCCAAGAGCTTATAGGTATTGTGGTACCGAGTGATCCGGTGAGATCGATTCTAGTGGAAATCCTTCATAGTGTTGAAGGCGGGGATGTAGAGCAAGTGTGCTCGAACCTCGAAACAAATCTCCCGTGTTTGTGATTGCTCTTTCTCTCTATCTCTTACTTGTTTATATCTTGCATGCTATTACTTGTCTTTATCTTTACATGCTTGATATATTGTGTGCTTATTGTTATATGCTTGGGGATTGTTTACTAACACTTGTATTTAATCAAGAGAGCCAACGCGGCACCTCAACTCTTATTTAAAGGAATCTTGAGGAGTTAGTCCAAATCCCTTCACGAAGAATCTGGCTACACTCTTATGTTATACTAGGTGTTTAATGTAAAAAGTTTTAGTTTGCATCATTTAAGTTTTTAATTCCTCATTTAGTGACCATTAGATTAGCCATCACCTATTCACCCCCCTCTAGGTGATTTACAATTGATATCAGAGCCAAGTGCTCTTGATTTGGGTCTAACAACCTAGAGTTAAAGATCCTCATTTTAGGCTAATCGCAATATTTGTACACACACCATGGATTTCATGTCACCTCCCACTTTTGACACTCTTAACATCCAAATATGGAAGGTGAAGATGTCCTTGTACCTCAAAGCCTTAGGGATTCATGTTTATTTTGCCACCATTAAAGATTCATATTGTTTAAATGGCAAAAATATTGAGGCTAACTCAAAGCCATTCATGCTTTGAAAAGTACCCTAAATGATGAATATTTATCTAGGGTTTCTAACATTGATTCGGCTTTTGTAGTTTGGAACACCATCATCTCCCTTGGCGAAAAAGATCAATACTATGCGGGGAGTGACTCGGATGTTGGAAGTGACACCTCCAACGTGTGCTAATGGTCCAAGGGGATAACCCCCTTGAGGTAACTACCGAATCCGAGATAGAAGAAGATGACATGTCATATGATGAGCTCACATCTTTTTGTCAACAACTCTTAGAAAAATATGACATGCTTAGAAAAGATAATAAGAAAATGAAAAATAAATTTGATTGCTTGTTAAATGAAAAAGACTCTTTGCAAGAAAAATTTGAAAATGTTTTAAAAGAAAATGAGTCTTTTCATAATAAAATTGCATGCTTTGAAAAAGAAAATGAAATTTTGAAAAATGAGAATGTTTCCTTGATGTCTAAATTAAATGATCTTTGTAAAGAAAACACTAATTTGAAAAATAAATTGTATTGGTAGAAAACAAAAGGAAGTTGTTTTTCAAGAAAACACTTCTTTAAAAGAAAAATGATTGAAAAAGAAAAAGAAAATGTTTCTAAAAAGAATAAGAAAAATGATTCTCATTTTCATCATGCTTTACATGCCACTACTAATGAGATGAAATTTTTGAAAAATAAAATAAATTGTTTGAGATCACATTGAGCCAATGTGCATTTAATCATAAAAGATTAAGACCTTGTTTTCAAAGAAACAAGCTCCACATGTTCATGCACATCATCCTCATCATGCATATGCACATTTTACACGTCACAATCACACTCACACATATGCATCCTAAGGTGTACAAATGTACACATTGTGGCCACAAAGGCCATTTAGCAAAATTTTATTTTGATAAGTTACATCATATTAATTTTGCTAATAAGAATGTTTGGGCTCCTTACAAAGCTAACCCCTAAGGACCCAAAAGAAAATGGGTACCAAAACCCCCACCTTGTGTTTTTTGATGTAGGTGAGGGCTCTCACACGACGTGAGAGGAATGGTGCCTTGGTGTAAATGTATGGACTTGATGGACACACATTTGATGCATCACTATCAAGGAGGTTTGGTGGGACTTCCACCATGTTTTGAAAAATTAGAGGATAGTCCTTATGGTTTGGTAACTATTTATAAACTCCTTATTTATTTATTTACATGCTTGTTCATAAATTATATTTTTAGCATGTTCATTTTTTTTATTTGTTTTTGTGCTTCATGTGGTAAATACATGTTTAAATGTTAGTTTTCATTAAAATGAGGATATACACTTGTACATATAGTGGGCCACATTTAGATCTATATATGTTTGTGCTTGAACGTTCATTTGTACCCATTAGATGTGCTAATGTAGTCTAGTTTTGATGATTTCTTCATTTACACTTGTTTTGCCTATTTTCATATTTTGCTTCATGTATATATATTTTTGAATTCAAATCTAATAAATATACATGTATACCCCATGAGTCATTTGCCTTCATGCAATCTATATTATGGACTCTTTCTTTTATGTTTGGGATATGTATGCATATTGTTAGTTTTGGATAAAAACATACATATTCCTAGAAGCTTGTTTTTAAATAATTTTTTTTATAAAAATATGGCTCATGATCATTTTGAACTTCATTGATTAAATTCATGAAAATACTATTTACATGATTTTTGAACACTCACACTTCACTTGTTTTGTCATGACGTTATTTCATGAACATCTTTATGAGCTTTATCGATTTTGAGTGTCAACTCTTGTGTATTTGGTATGATTCATGAAATACATATGATTTGGTTTCATGTTTTAAAGGATCTTTAACTAGTTTTTCAAAATTGTTTTTACTAGTTATTTATTCTTCATTTGGTAGTTATGAGATATATACTTGATTTATATTGTTATGTTCAATTGGTATCATTGGATCCTTTCAATTGGTATCTAAATTGACATTTTTGTATATACTCATATTTTATTTCCTATATATGTATGCTTCATAATTTCCATAATATCAATCCCTATTGGTATTGTCTTTTTACATATATATATATATATATATATATATATATATATATATATATATATATATATATATATATATATATATAATATATATATATATATATATATATTATATATATATATATATATGTTTTGATGATAATTGATCATTATCCTTCCGTTTGGCATCAATATGCTTCAAATTTATTATAATTTCAATTGATATCAAGATGTTTACCTTTTTAAAAAAAAAAAATTTCAAAATTTTATTTGAATAAAGAAATATCAAAAATGTTTTGATTTGTATTGCCTATATGCAAGGGGAGCTTAACATCTCTTCTACATATAGATTCATGTTGAGTTTATCCTATATTAAACTCTTCTTTATGTGATGCACGTGTGTAGGGGGAGCTTCACATCTCCTCTTATGCATTGCATATTATGTGTTATGTGAATTAGGGCTTGTCATCCCTTCTTCATGTAATGCATATATGTAGGGAAGTTAACTTAACATCTTCCTCTTCATGAATGTATATTGCATATAACTATTTATTGATTCGTTTGATTTACCCCTTTATTGATTCTTTGTTTCGGACAAAAAGGGGAGAAGAATTTGTTGGTTTTGTTTTTTTACTTTAACCCCTTTATTGATGATTGACAAAAAGGAGAAGTATTTTGGTATATATGCATGTTTTAGAAAAAGGTTTTTGTTTATGCATATATGTTGTGTTTTGCAAATAGGAGAAAATAAATTTGTTTTGTTTTTAAAGAATATGAATGCTCATAAATATGTATGTTGGCATGTTTTATCTCCTAGAGTTGCACACACATTCATTGCATATTTATTTGTTTATTTGCTATGCATGAGTTAAGGGGGAGCTTCTTTGAAGCTTTACTTTAATCCATATATATATAACTTCATGAGTTTTGTTTATCATCAAAAAGGGAGAGATTGTTGGCCCAAAGGCATATCACTCTAGTTTTGATGATAATCAACTCATGTAGTTATAGTACTAATGATCTTGTGTTTAATTAGTGACAGATTTATGATCAAGATCTTAGTAGGTGTGTAGCTTTAACAAAGGATTTAAAGTCAAGTTTTTTAGCTTACACGGTTTGATCCAACGAGCTAGTGATCGAGTTTGGACCAAGTCAAGAAGATGAGAAGACTTCAAGATGAAGACTTGTGTCTAGATTTGTTTTTATAAGATTTTATCTTTAGATAAAATGTAAAGGATAGAATAGTTGGTAGATTGCTCAAGTATACTATACACACACACTCTTGCTTTAAGTTGTTTTTACAAAAGAGATTTCATTTTAGAAAAGAATTTTATTTTGAAAAATACCGATTTGGTTTTTGGAGTTTATCATATACATGTATGTTTAGAACTTAATGTCAAAAATATAGATATTTCATCATGTATGTGTAGTGGATCAACACTCTATGCTTCAAATGAGTTTAAAATATCTTGTTTTTGTATTTGGAGAAGTTTGAAAAAAATTAAGTTTTGGAAAAATCAATTTTGGAAAATACAGTTTTTGGTTTGAGCCAAAATTTCTAAGTTACAAAAATAGTTCAAATTGTTTGTAACATGTCTTGATTTCGTGCAAGCATGTTTGATTATCAAAGAATAATGTTAAAACTATTTTTGTAGATTTTTCGTGATTTTATGGGAATTTATTTGAGCCAAAATGACTTAGTTTTTAATCCAGAAATTCCCTGACCTGTCTTCTGCCGGTCGACCGGGCGTGGAAGTCGGTCGACCGACTCGGTCGACCGACGTGCACAGACGTGCACGCCAGTCCTGGCTGGAGGGCCGGTCGACCGCCAGAGAGCTTCTATTCTCTGGAAAGCCCCGGTCGACCGGGCCGGTCGACCGGCAGAGAGCTCTGCTCTCTGTTCCAAGGTCTCGGTCGACCGACCGGTCGACCGATGGCACAACGGTCAGATTTCTGACCATTGGTCGGTCGACCGGGCGGTCGACCGACAGGCCATCTGGCTCCCAACGGTTAGTTTTTCTAACTCTATAAATTGGGGCATTTGGGGGCTGTTTTCTACAAGATTTCAAGAAGAGTTTTGGGCTACCCACTCATTTCAGTGGTTATATCCACAAGTTTTAGAGCCAAATATTTTTAATCAAAAGGGAAGTTTATCAAGAGTGTTTTTAAAAGTTATTTTCTTGAGTTTTCCTCCACCATTTCAATCCTTGTTTTCTCACACAACACTTGAGCCATCCATTGATATATTCATCCTATAGGAGTGTTCTTGTGAGAGAATTTTAGGTGATCAAGAGTTGTGATCACCAAAGTTCATCTTTGTTCTTTGAGGAGGCGGACAAGTGTGTTCGTGGTGTTTCGAGTTCGTGTGTGAACTTTTATTTGAGGTGCGGCCTCGGCGAGCTAGTGGGCTTGCGGTGTGTACGGGACTAGGGAGTCCAAGAGCTTGTAGGTGTTGCGGCACCGAGTGATCAGGTGGGATCGATTCTAGTGGAAATCCTTCATAGTGTTGAAGGCGGGGATGTAGAGCAAGTGTGCTTGCACCTCGAAACAAATCTCCCGTGTTTACCCTTGCTCTTTCTCTCTATCTCTTACTTGTTTATATCTTACATGTTATTACTTGTCTTTATCTTTACATGCTTGATATATTGTGTGCTTAATTATTATATGCTTGGGGATTGTTTACTTGTATTTAACCAAGAGAGCCAACGCGGCACCTCAACTCTTATTTAGAGGAATCTTGAGGAGTTAGTCCAGAGCCCTTCACGGGGAATCCGGCTACACTCTTGTGTTATACTAGGTGTTATAGTGTAAGAAGTTTTGGTTTGCATCATTTAAGTTTTTAATTCCGCATTTAGTGGCCATTAGATTAGCCATCACCTATTCACCCCCCCTCTAGGTGATTTACAAAATTGAGTCCTATTCATACTCCACCATAAAAGAAAATCGGCACCTGAAAAGAAGATTGATTCTGCTTCAGAAAACACCCTGTGTAGTCAACTAGCACTTAGGCCTAGTTGACTATTACCTTTCATTAGTCAACTTATAGGTTTATATAGTCGACTACTGTAAACTGCTTCTTCTCTGTATCTGTCCTAATCGACTAGTACTTAGGTCTAGTTGACTATAAATCGGCTAACTTTCCTTGATCTGCTTCTTTTCTTCTGCTTCAAGTCATGATCTTCTCCAACTCGATTGGATCTTCTTGGACCATCAACTCCTCTTGAAAACAAGGCAAAATTCTAATAATCTACACATTAACTTTCAAGACTTTAGTAAGACACCTTAATATTTTGGATTACTACCTTGAATCTTTCCTTGGTCGTAACCGTACAGTGAAGCCTTTAACTATTGCCCTCTCTCCCCGGGGCCTTTAGCTGATTTACCACCATGGTTTGGGCAATCTCAGGCCTTACCCGAATGCATTATTTCTTTTTCACGCAACACTTAGACCCGGTTCACGTCTCGTTGTAGTCTTCCTTGAAGCTCCACCTCATGATGAACTCCCTTCTAAGCTTATCCTTTAAACTCCGCCTTGAACTGAGTTTCCTTTCTTCAGCTTGTATTACCGTCCACACTTCTCTCTAATCAAGGTTACCCTATCTCCTTAGCTAATTGTGACGAAGTCTTGTTGCACTTGGATCCTGCATCCTTTTTCATCGAGCACCCTTATGAATATTAGATTGTAGCATGCCTCCGGGATATACCAGACCACCTCCAGAACACGCATCGTCCTATCTCTTTCTGTAACCTTGACTATTCTAGTGCCAATGACCTCACAAATAGAGCCATTCACCATCTTAACAACCCCCTCCTTTGCAACCAAGAAGTGAAACAGCTCTTTTGAGAATATACATGAACCGTACTACCTGAATCAAATTCCAGTATTTACTTTGAGAAGTGTTATCTTCGTAGGAAGTCATTATACTTCAGTTTCTTTTAAACTGCTTAATGCTACGCCTGTCTCTGCAGCTTGCCCTTTCCTCTTCAACTACTCATGCTGATGCTTACAGTCATTCTTTCAATAACTTTCCTTGTGACAAAAGTAACACGCCTTTGACGAGTCCGGTCCTTTCTTTCCTTCTCCTCTTTTTTTTCCTTCCAGTGACCACCAAACTTGATCCTATCTGCTCCTCTTAATTTGATCTTTTCCTAATCTCATTAGATAAGAGAGTTACCGTGACCTCCTCCAAGATAAGAGTTTCCTTTCTATAGAGCATGGTGGTGACAATGTGATCATATGACTCTGGAAGTGAACTGAGAAGTATCAATGCCTTATTCTCCTCGTCGATCTTGACATCAATAGTTAGAAGCTTATTGATGATCTTGTTGAAGAAGTTTAGATGCTCCAACACTGTTGTCCCTTCGTTCATGCATAGCCCATATAGTTGTTTCTTGAGATACAGCTTGTTGGAGAGGCTTTTCGTCATATACAATATTTCTAACCTTGACCACAATCCCGTAGTCGTTTCTTCATCCATCATATTGTACATAACCTCATCTGTGAGACATAGTTAGATCGTTCTTGCTGCCTTTAGATCCATCTCCTCCCAATTCTCATTTGACGTACCTGCAGATTTTTCTGACTTATCTTGCAAGGTCTTGTGAAGGCCTTGTTGCATGAGCAACGCCTTTACACTCTTTTTCTATAAGCTGAAGTTTTCTTTGCTATTAAACTTCTTGACCTCAAACTTTATTGTAGAACTTTCTATCTTCGACATATTGCCCTTCTTCGTCAACCTTTAGCTCTGATAATAATTATTGTAAAATTGATATGCTACGATACCAATTATTACTTTCAGTATCGACGTTTGTGAAACTTAGTAATATGATCAGTACTTGCAAAAGAAAACTATTATAAAGCAAACTAGCAATATATAGATAAAAGAGTAATAAGAAAGTACACGAGGATTTAATATGGTTCGGCCGAAACTTGGCTTACGTCCACGGGGAGAAAATTGAGAGAGCTTTATTAATAACTTGATACAAAGAGATTTAATCTTCCTCTTGATGCAATAAGAGTATTCACCTTCCTCCTTAATTTAGACCTAGATTACAAGAGTATTATTTTATCTCTATGCACCATCACCTTACTCCTCTCTTTCTTGGTTTTCTTTTGATCTCCTTGGTATTCTCATCTTTTTTCTCTTTGAGATCAGTATTTTCTCTGTTGTTTACAATACTGGATTACAACCTTTATTTATAGGATTTTATAATACCAACTCCTACTCCTATTTGGACTATAAGATGATCTTGTCCATTGGATGCTTGAAGAATATTGATCAATCTTATTAGGAGTTGATCTCCTTACTCTAGAAGAATTTTAGACGCTTTAATCTTTAAAAATAAATCTTTCATTGAATAGAAACTGAATCCTATTCGTACTCTATCAGAAAAGAAAACTGGCGCCTGAAAAAGAAACTGATTCTGCTTCAAAAATGTCTCGTATAGTCGACTAGCACTTTGGCCTAGTTGACTAATCCCTTCCATTAGTCGACATATAGGTTTATATAGTTGACTACTGTAAACTGCTTCCTCTCTATATCTATCCTAGTCGACTAGTATTTAGGCCTAGTCAACTATAAGTCAACTAACTTTTCTTATCTGCTTCTTTTCTTCTGCTTCAAACCATCATCTTCTCCAACTCGATTGGATCTTCTTGGATCATCATCTCCTCTTGAAAATAAAGCAAAATCCTAACACTTATCTCATGCATCTAGGAGTCTTTGGAAATTTGGAAGCTAGAATTGCTAGAAGTGTTAAAGAGTTCTTTTTTCAAATGTAAAATACTTTTTTTATCACAAGTTAGCAAAATAGAATGTCGGTTTGCATTCAGATGAAAAACTGTAAAGAAAAAAAGAAGTACAAGATTCATTGTTACAAAAAAGAAGTGTGATAACAATTCATAAATATCAGACTCATTTTTATTCTATCAATAGTTATTTGAAATTTTTAGAATTGAAATGAGAAGTACAAAGATTTTCTCGCGTGGATGTGAAATATTTCATAATTTTAAAATCTAAATCAGTTAAACAAAAACAAAATAGTGCTTCACATTTCCTCTTTCGATCTATCACTCAGACTGCCAAAACAGAGACACTTTGTCCCACCCTGCTTCTCAAGATACACGAAACAACACGTGACAAGATTCGGCGATGCATATATGCTAGGAGAATACACCATATATACACGTTAAGCCTAATGTAACCAAAGAAAGTTATATGAATCAACTATAATGACATTATAACACTACAATATGACATATGAATTCTCACATAAGGATTCTATGAATAATCAAATAAAATAACTACTGAGTCTAATATATAGAGAATCAATCAATAAGAATAAAAAAGGCACGAAAGTATACCAAGACTAAGTGATCCAGCGAAGAGAACTCCAGGGCTCTCATTATACGTGTGATCCTTCCTAAATATCTGATCAACAGAATAAAATTTACCTAGACCTGGATATGCAAATCAAGGAGAGTCAGAAAACTCTCAGCGAGTGTGTAAATGTGAAAAAGTATGCATGTATAACAATAAAATTATATGAATGATAATATGTACAGTAACAATCATTACAGTAACCATCATGACCACAAGAGTGTAATAACAGGAAATATACAAATGACGGACAATAACCATTGTAATTATCTAATGTGTCAAAGTGTTTAGTATAATATATATATATATATATATATATATATATATATATATATATATATATATATATATATATATATATATATATATAACTGACATCAATCATGAGGTAATGTGTAATTTCTATTTTTTTGTTATTAATTATGTTAGCGAAAACTAATTGCCACTGCAATAATCACATCCCATAGTTTGCCTACTACACATGTCAATTAGACTCTTGTGTTATTGAAATTGATAGATGGAGACATTCTCTATATTTTAAGTGGGTTTCGTACGTACGCAGGACCACGACCCCACTTTTTTGGCATTGAACTAAGCTGTACCGTTAGGTTCTCAGAAAAAGTAACAGTATAAATAGGTGGGATGCTAATTATCTCGGAAAACTCTGCGGTGGAACTCTTTTTCGGTTGCGCAACATGTATTCTAGGTTCACCCAAAATACACACACTGTCTCCCCCACAATTTTCTCAATCCAGATATAAGTTGTTTAAAATCATGTTATTTTAATTACTAATATTAATCAATATTTATGTTACCCAAACCACTAATATAATATGATGATAGTATGACAACAATGTTAACAATGTAAACCGGATATGAGTGTGACAATATAACCATAGGACAATGAATCAATATTCTCTTAGTGATTTTGATAACACTACCTAGGTTCTTATCAAGTAATAGTCATGCTTAAGCAGTCCAACTTTTCAAGAATAATTATTATAATGTCAAAACAAATAATTTAATTTATCTAAAATTTTCACTAATTTTAATTATTTTCTAAAAAGTAATAATTTAATAATTAAAAATAATATCATTTTCTGGATCTATAATTTATCTAGAACATGCTAAAATAACTATATGCAGGTATAAATGAAGATGTCAGGGGTAGATATTATACTAGGAATTTAAATCATAAAATTTACAATTTCTAAACTTATTTACATGCTAAACAATATCAAATGACTAACATGAATTAAATAAATTGTAAATTTATCTCAGTAGAACATGTTATATAAAAGAGTCAAAACAATCAATTTAAATAAAAAAAGTTTGTCCAGCACCATTAAACATAACCTATATTGTACATACTAGAAAGTACAATTATCCAATTAATTAATTAATCATTACACGAATAAACTATCTAATGAATTAAGAGGGTAAAACACTCACTAATATCTTAATTAAGGTATTTTACAATTTATATTATATAGTGAAAAGATAAAAATTACGTTAAATAAATAAATAATTTTAATTAAACACAATAGCATAATTTATTTAGATAGAATTAACAAGAAAACACTCACATTATTTGTAGCCATGGATCAGGGTTTTCCTTCTCGATCCAGTGGTCCTCAGAGTCATCACCGTGCACGAATTTCCTATGGCTCGTGCTCTGTTGCTTACCGCGCATATGTTGCTGGTGGTGGTGATAAAAGATGATGTTGGTGAATTATTGTTGAATTAGGTCGGGTTGTAATAGGTTGAGAACTAAAAGAGAGAGAGAAAATGATATATATATATAGACACACACACACACACACACACACACACACACACACATAGGGGAAGAGAGATACATACAGAGAGATATAAAGAGAGAGAGATACATAGAGAGAGAGAGAGACACAAAAAGAGACACACACACGTAGAGAGAAAGAAAGAAAGAAAGAAAGATAAAAAGAGAGAAGATTTTGTAGCCCTCTCAATCGCCAAGACGGAGTATGTTGCGGCCTGGGCTTGTTGTGCACAAGTCCTTTGGATGAAAAATACTCTCCTTGATTATGATTTGTATTATGATCATTTTAAAATATTTTGTGATAATACTAGTATATTCATATGACCAAGAATACAAATCAACGTAGTACGACCAAGCATATAGAGATTGGATATCACTTTCTTAGAGACCATTATGAGAAATAAGATATTGAAATTAACTATGTTTCTACCAATTTTCAGTTGACAAATATTTTTACTAAACCTCTTGACTACAATAGATTCTCTTTCATTTGTGATGAATTAAATGTTTGTATGATGGATACATGATGTTTTGAGTTTATTAGTTTCCTTGGTATCATGAGTTTTACACCACTTTTCATAAAAAATTCAATTGAGTTGAGTTTCTTTTCAATTGGTCTTTGAATTTTCAAAATTGGTATCCCTCTTTTTTAATGTACGACAAAAAGGAAGCGAAGTATATTGAGTTATTTGTTTGTGTTTGATAAAAAATTTGAGTTATTTGTTTAAGACTTATATGCAATTACCTCTTATCCATTCTCATGATTGTATATAATGTTTAATTATTGATATCTTATTCTTTACTGCATACTTTTTTTTTGTGGTTGGAGGCAAGAAAGAAGGTTGGCCTGTTTATGCATAATATTCTATATTATATTGTAAAATTTATATTTATATGCATTTGATCACTTGCTTGTTATTTTTATATCTTTTAGCCATGCATGATTGAACTTGTTATATAAGCATAATTTCAGGGGGAGCTTTCTAAGTTATCCATTGCATTTATTTTAAATAACTCATATATTTTTTCATCATTAAAAAGGGAGAGATTAAAGGCCCAAGGGTATAATCCCTGATTTTATTTTGATGATTACAAACTATATGAAGTCATTTAGTACTAATCAAGTTCTAGTGTTTAAGCTTACAAGATTTGTATTCTTCCTTAAAAGGAAGGTTTTGAATTGATCAAGTTGATTCAAGGAAGGGATTCATGCTCGGACGATCAAAACGTGAATTTTGGAGAAGCCCTCTTGATGAAGACTTGAAGAAAGTATAGCCCTTTGTAAGAAATTAGAATATTTAAGTTTTTAGTGTTGACTTGATGGCTCAAGATTCACACACACTTGCACAAAATATCCCTTGCTATATCTTTACAAAACCTATTTCAAAATATTTCAAAAATCCTATGTTTTAACTCTCACTGTAGACTGCTAAACAGAGTTGTCAACAACCTATATGAAGGGAGTTGTCAACAGGCCTTTGCAAAGTTGTTGACAGGCTTTTACAGAGAGTGGTGTTTGTCAGTGTGTTGAAGTTGCTATCGATAGTTCTCTTGACCTATCGAAAGCTAATAGTGTTGTATAAAATAATTGTATATAGGCCTATTAGATTGTCGACATGTGATCTCCGCAACGGCTAGAAATTTGGTCGTTGCACACTGAGCTGTCGACTGCCCTAATAGGCCACTTAGGCTAAATTTCAAATAAAACAAGTTTTTATCTTTTCAAATAGTTTTGTCTAATTTTCAAACAAGTATATTTCACTTTATTAGGACTTTATCAATGTTTTAATTACTGATTTAGATCTTTAATGATAGTTACCCATTGCCTATATATATGGGTTATTGTAGTAGAAATTTTTAACAAGTTTTTTATATAAGTTTTTGAAATCAAAGTTTTTAAAGAAAAATCGAGTTTTTACTTTTAAGTTTCAAGTTTCAAGAGCTCTCAATTCTAAATCATTCCGAGCAAGTTTTAAGCTCTCAACTTCAATTTTCTCAACTGATTTATTGTTAGACTTATTATGTTTTAAAGTCGAATTTATTTTGGGCCTAATTAAGTCAATTGGATATTTGCACCCGCCCACTTAACCTATATTGTTTGACCCAATAAAGAATTGATCAACCCTAAATAGTTTGGGTCTAGACACGTTTTCAATTACACTTAGCCATGAGTGTATTTAAATTAAAATGTGGGACTCATCTACATGTGTGAAACTCGTGTTATAAATTAAGGGCCTAGATCTATGATGAGTTGAACTAGGGTTTCTTGATGCTATATATATCATGAGTAGGGTTCCCTCTCTAACAACAACAATAACCATCTCTCTCTTGGAGGCCTCTCATCTCCTCTAAGAATAAAGAAGAGAACTTGGTGGCTGGAGAGATCTCCCTCAACTCCGACGTCCTCGAGATCGTGCAACCTTCAGCATCCTCTTCGTGATTTGAATCAGGTATGCCTAAAATCCTCCTTCCCTTTGATCATCATAAAGAGGCTTACAGTATGTGTAGATCTTATATGGAATAAATTTAGATCTAACAATTGGTATAGAGCCACCTCTTTATCGGATCATCGGGATATAAAGTAAATTTGTTGATCTCGATCTATCAAAGTTACAATCAATCTCTTGATTTAATTCAATAAAGATTATTTTTTGTGTCTCAAAGT
Source organism: Agave tequilana (assembly GCA_038442645.1). Taxonomy (NCBI): domain Eukaryota; kingdom Viridiplantae; phylum Streptophyta; class Magnoliopsida; order Asparagales; family Asparagaceae; genus Agave; species Agave tequilana. The sequence continues at coordinate 90,478 of JAVJIF010001693.1, forward strand.
AATGAATTAAATTGGAGATGATTAAATTAAATTCATGTATATATATTTTTTATTTAAATCTGTGTGTTATTATTTTTTGATTCTTATAAAAAAAAATTGCCTGTATGTGTGGCGGGACGCGTGCATGCCTGCATGCATGCGTCCAAAGAAAGAAAGAGAAAAATAAAGGCTACAGTGCATGCAGGTGTGCGCTTGCATGCAGGCCATGGTGCCTTGCATGCCCGACTATTTTTTATTTAATTTTTTTCATTTTTCCCCGTTATACATGGAAGCAAACGATTAAAGAAAAAAATTATTTGATTTTGGGTTTCTTAATTAAGGAGATTATGAGATTAGTTAGGAGTAGATATTTAGAGACATAATTTTAATCTAATAAGGAAACTACTCCTAATTAATCTCATATAAAATTTAAATTTAAATTGTTGAGATTATTTTGGGTTTTAGGATTTAGATAGAATTCTAGTCTATTAGGAAAATTTTGAGATTGAATTCTAATCAAATAAAGAAACCTAATCCCAATTAATCTCACATTAAATTTATTGAGTTTTATCCAGTTTATTTAAACCCGGCCCAATAAGAAAGGAAACCAATCACTTAACTATTGCGGGTCGGGTCTGATTCAGACCTGATAAGCACTGCAGACCCGTTTTGCTAATTGTAATACCCAGTTCCCGGAATACGTACTTAGTTGCGTATTCAGTTTCTCGATCGTATGTTTTGATTTACTTCTTGTATTTGACCGATTTTAGTTTTAAATATCATTTTCTAGTATGTTATATTTTCTAGGATTTTCTGGAATTTTCTCGAATTAAATTGAAAATCTTCAAAACCGGTGTCGACCATTACCGCTGATCGATTCCCAGATTTTTAATTTACAGACGGATTGGAATTTCTCAAAGAGTCTTTAGACATTTCCTCTTAGAATCATATTTCCTACCTAAATACTTTTTCTGAGGATTTTATGAATTTATGAAAATTCCACCGGAGTCGGTATCGGCCTGTATCCGGGATTTTTAATTTACAACTGGGATCGAATTTTGAGAAACCGCTTTCACGTATCTTCTTAGAATATTATTTCCTATCTTAATTCATTTTTGGGAATTTCCAAAATTTATTAGATTTTCTGTCAAAACTGGCGTCGACCGACATCGACGGCCGATTCCAGGAATTTTAATTTCAAAACGATAAATTATTTCTTGAAACGAATTTCACCATGAGTCTTAAAATAATATTTTTGATTTTTGTGAATTTCTGCGGGTCGTTCCGAGATACTTGATTTCGGGACGATTTCGGTATTTTTCCGAATGTTTTCCGCATCCACGACCCAAACCCGGGAATCAGTCTTTTCAACAGTTTCACTTTTTGAGTCCAAGAAAATATCTTCTCTTATGAATTTCTTTTCCTTTTTCCTTTTTTCTTTATTTCCTTTCCTTCCTCCACAAGCCACAAAGTTCTCCAACTTCCACCATTTTCTACACACTTCCACCAACAAATATCTTCACTACAAACAAATTCCAAACTCTCTCCCCTCCCCATGGCTGGCCAAGATTGGCCAAGAGAAACACCTCACCTCTCCACTTTACAAATAACCCCTCTCTTTACATTTTTGGCACCTCCTTCACAAAATCAAAACCTATATAAACTTTTCCTTCTCATTTCTCCTTCATTTTCACTTCACTTCACTAAAAACTTAGCCTCCACCAAGAGAAGCCTTCACCCTCACCAATTCCTCCTTCATCTCCACCATAACCACAATCACCACAACCTCCTACCTTCATCTTCTTCCTCCTTCAACTCCATTAAAACTACCACAAACTCCAAACCACCACCAAAACCTTCACCTTCACCAAACAACAACCATCACCCCTTCATCACCTTGAGGCCGGCCACCTCCTTTTGGATTGGGGGCCGTGATCCTCTTCATCGTCGGCAACTAAGGCCGGTCCCTCCTTTTGGATTGGGGCCGTACTTTTCTTCGTCGGTAATATCGCCGTAGATTATTCCGGTAATCGTTCGCGATTATTCCGGTGATCGATTTAGCGATATTCGGCGACAAAGCTCACTTTGGACGCGTAAAGCTTCATAGTATCAGTTTTAGGCGAGTAACTTTACTCGCCAAGACATGGACTTGTAAACTCTTTTTTATTATTGTATTTTATGTTGTGCGGTGTGGTTGTACTGTTAAACGCGGAGTTATCTCCTGCGTCTAGGCATTTCCTTAACGCGGCCTTCGCGTTATTTCGATGCGACGCAGAGCTAAAGCTCGCGTCTGCGTTCGATTTATATTGACATGACGCGGAGTTATACTCACGTCCGCGTTCTCCTCATGCCCTGATTTAACGCAGGTCACGAGCCTCGCGTTTTGATACCTTCGTGACGCGATCCCCGCGTCTGTGAACCCCGCGTCTGCTACTTTCGCGTCTGTTATGCCCATGTCGGTGTTCTTCTTGCATTAACGCGACGCAGAACCCATGTCCGCGTCCGCGTTCTCCTCGCGTCCTGACCTGAACGCAGACCTCGCGTTTGCGGCACCTTTGCGATGCGAACCCCCGCGTCTGCTATTTTCGCGTCTGATACTTTCAGACGAATATCACTTCTTATCATGCTATCTCTTGACACCAAGCATGATACACTTGACTCTTATAATTATCACGATAATGGGAATGATAACCGGACATCATGCTTTACTAACTTGATTACGTAATAGTACGAATTGTACTCCTGATATTCCAGACTTGCTCCTGCTCATTCCCGAAATCTGATAATTATCTAAAGGACTCTTAAAATGAGACAACTTGCATCGGGTCGGGGGAAATATGCGGCTATCAATATATGTTCGTGTTTACAGTGGTATTAGGTATGTTGTGCAACTAAAATATCCGGTCTGACCTGAGGGCCTCCAGGCGACCGAGGGGAGTGCTGGCTCCCTCTTCCTGATACCATCATGATAAAGGGCATACATAAGTCCCTCCTGTTAGCCTTGCGGCTGGTTCCGTCACCTAGCAACGGAACAATCCTGGACCATGGTCCCGGGCATGTACGGGACCCACTGTAAACATAGTTCGTTGATACCCCCGCTGGTTTCCAATAACAACCTTGCTTTACTCGGATATGGATCTATGTGCGCTGGGACGCTAGTTCACTTAGCTAGATATCAAAGTAAGACAAGTAATAATAATAAAAGACGCCAACTGTAGATCTGTTGTATACGCCTGGATTACGGGGACATGAGATAAAGGTATATGGATGAGGGTTTCCTTGTTTGGATTATTCCTTCGAGGTACTAGTCTCATGGAGCTGTAACCTAAGCTTATACAATGTCTTTCCAACCTTATCTTGTGATGCTTCCATTACTTGCTGACTGATTATTATACTGTTCCAACTCTCCTGCTCTTGTCTCTTCGCCACTCGGCTGTAACCTGATCATTTGTTTGGGAGGTCCTGACTCCCTTGAATTTGTATGTTCAGGTTCCGAAGATTGGATCGAAGTGGAGCCGTCCACAGAAGATCAAGCTTTCCTTGTTGAGCAGGCCGACTAGTTTCAGTTCCCTTTGTGCCAGACTTTTCTCTTCGACTCACGGGATCTTCGTCCAACTCGTGAGCATTTTGTGTTCATATTGTAAATTGTACTTTTGGACTTGGTTGTGATATAAGACACATGTACTGTGTAATAGTATATCATATCCTGTGATAACTTTGTAATTTGTACTTCTTAAGTTGGCATATGAATGAATACCACGCTTTGTTGTACTCTGATTCTTGCTTGTACTAATGCTTAGCGTATATACGTGAGGGTATTTTTGACCTGCGTATATACGTCGCAGTGACGTCCCCGTACCCGTGGGATCGGGGCGTTACAGGTTGGTATCAGAGCCTAGGCTCTCACACCTATAGTACAACCAAGCAGCAAATGGGATTTGCTATTGCCAACTGCAATGTACAAAGTTATCTAGTCCTTCTTGATTCCTTCCCTTATGTCCTAAAATCCTTCCATTTTTCCAGTGTCCAGTTATCTTTTACCAACTAAGTATGGATAGAAGGACGAGTCGTAACAACTCAGGACAAGTATCAAATGGACCCACGGGAGAGAATATCGATATTCTGAGGATTATCCAGACGATGATGGAAAATCAGCAACAACAGACAGAACTCTTTAGGCAAGAGTTAACAGCTCCAAAAGAACAAAGACCGGGGAATATATCAGACTTCAGACGGTTGCAACCAGCCATTTTCACAGGAGGTGAGAAACCATTGGATGCTGAACAATGGCTAATCGACACCACGGATCTGTTGAACGCAGCAAGAGTTCCAAAGGAAAATCAAGTAGAGGTCGCCAAGATTCAGCTAAAGGATGTAGCAAGAACCTGGTGGCTAGCTGAGGAGGCAAGATTGGACAAACCTGTCACCTGGGACACATTTTCCAAGAGCTTCTATAGCAGATTCTTCCCTACCACGGCTCAGAAAGATATGGAAGAACAGTTTATCCGACTTCAGCAATGGAATCGGTCCGTGGATGAGTACGCCGCAGAATTTTTAAGACTCAGCCGCTTTGCTCCATACATGGTGACTGATGAGGAGAAGCGGGCAAGTAGATTCCAACAGGGCCTACAAATGGACATCCAAGTCTTTCTAATGCCCCAGCAGCTGAAAACCTATTCCGAAGTCCTCACCATAGCTCGAGAAGTGGAGCGTGGACTGGAGAAGAAGAAAGTTAACCTGATAAGGAACCAGGCCATGAAGAGGCCATTTCCACAAATGGGGAGAGGAGGCCCATTCAGAGCAGCAAAAGTTCAGACAATGAGACGACCATTCCGACCAGCTCCTTTCCAGATGGCCCGACCGTTTACCTTCTGTAGCTATTGCCAGAAACCAGGGCACTCTCGACAAAATTGCCGTAGTGCAAATGGATTATGTCTGGTGTGTGGTTCTCGTGACCATACCATAGAAGCCTGTCCCCATAAAAGAATGGGAATAGCCAACCAAGTCTTGCCAGCACTTCCAGGGCCAAATGGGCAGAGGAACCAAGGACCAATGATTAGGAAAGCCCTTCCCCCTCCTCCACAACAAGCTATTCGCCCAGTCCAAAAAGGAGTTAGGACTGCAGCAGGACGTGGAAAGGGACAAGCTTACAACTTAACGGAGGAAGAGGCCGAGGCTTCTGAAGAGGTGGTAACAGGTAAGATCAGGGTACACTCAAAACCTGTTCTAGCCCTTTTTGATTCAGGTGCTTCCCACTGTTACATCTCAGATCATTTTGTTGCTTTACATTCTATACCTGTTAAGTCTTTAGACCATCAGTGGGAGATTAGTACAGGGAATGGAGTAGTCGTATCTACTAAAGTTTGTACTGATTGCCCTGTAGAACTATGTAACAGAACATTGACCATAGATATGCTCGTTCTAGATACCAAAGGGTACGACGTAATCTTAGGCATGACCTGGCTAAGCAAATACCATGCAGTTATTGACTGTCAGGAGAATAGAATTGAGTTCAGAATTCCAAGTCAGCCGGAATTTCAATTTAACGGAGAACCTAAGGCTGTCAAGAGAAAAACTCAGATGGCTACTTCAGAAATTCAGAAGAAGAAAGTACCGGTTTGGGATGAGTTCCCAGAAGTGTTTGCTGAAATCTCAGGACTTCCGCCTGACAGGATGATTGAATTCTCCATTGACACTGTTCCAGGCACAGTCCCAATATCCAAAGCTCCGTACAGAATGGCACCCATTGAGTTGGAAATTCTAAAGAAACAGCTGCAAGAATATTCTGACAAGGGATTGATTAGACCAAGTACTTCACCCTGGGGAGCTCCAGTACTATTGGCAAACAAAAAGGATGGTGGTAAACGGTTATGTATCGATTATAGAGAATTGAACAAAGTTACCATCAAGAACAAGTATCCCTTACCAAGGATTGATGACCTGTTTGACCAACTACATGGAGCCCGAGTATTCTCTAAATTAGATTTACAATCGGGTTACCATCAGCTAAAGGTGAAGAAAGAAGATATTCCAAAGACAGCATTCAGGACCCGTTATGGCCACTATGAATTTCTAGTTATGCCTTTCGGAGTCACCAATGCCCCTGCAGTATTCATGGATTTGATGAACAGAGTGTTCTCGCCATATTTAGATCAGTTTGTGGTGGTTTTTATAGATGACATCTTGATCTATTCAAAGAACAACAGGGAGCATGCAGAACACTTGAGGATAGTATTACAGACTCTCAAACAAGAGCAGCTTCATGCTAAACAGAGCAAATGTGACTTCTGGTTAGACCGTATAGCCTTCCTTGGGCACATGATTTCAGCAGAAGGAATTTCAGTTGATCCCAGCAAAATCCAGGCAGTAAAAGACTGGCCAATTCCAAAGACAGTGACTGAAATTAAGAGTTTTATTGGATTAGCTGGATATTACAGACGCTTTGTCCAAGATTTCTCAAAGATTGCAGCCCCGTTAACAAAGCTCACCCGAAAAGGAGAAAGGTATATATGGACAGAGGAATGTACTGCAGCATTTGAACAATTGAAGAAAAGACTCATTACAGCTCCAATCTTGAAGACTCCCTCAGGAAGAGGAGGGATGGTCATATACAGTGATGCATCAGGAAAAGGCCTGGGGTGTGTACTAATGCAACATGATCATGTCATAGCTTATGCATCCAGGCAATTGAAGCCACATGAGCGAAATTACCCAACTCATGACTTAGAGCTGGCAGCAGTAATATTCGCCCTAAAGATCTGGAGGCATTATCTTCTGGGAGACAAAGTGTTAATATACACGGATCACAAGAGCCTTAAGTATATTTTCACACAGAAGGAATTGAACATGAGACAGAGACGGTGGCTTGAATTAATGGCGGACTATGATATAGACTTGCAATATCATCCGGGCAAGGTCAATACAGTACCAGATGCATTGAGCAGGAAGCCAGAAAATAGAATACTAGTCCAACTTACTCAACAGAAGGAGTTAATTCAAGACATCATAAGATTGGACTTAATGTTAGTACAAAGGACTGATAAGGCAGGACAGTTAATGACCCTTCAGATTCAATCAGCATTGATAAATGAGATTAAAGAAGCTCAAAAGGAAGACCCCAGATTGCAGAAATTCAGAGCTCAAGTAGAGGCTGGATTGAGAACAGATATCCGTATTCACTCGGATGGTGCTCTATACTTTGGTAACAGAATTTGTGTTCCTCAAGGAGAAGTTCGACAGAAAATTCTAGCAGAAGCACACAGTTCAGCCTATTCCATACACCCAGGGGGGACTAAAATGTATCAAGATATAAAGAGACAGTTTTGGTGGAATGCTATGAAAAGAGAGATAGCCCAGTATGTGGCCAAGTGCTTAGTTTGTCAGCAGATAAAGATAGAACATCAAAGAACAGCTGGACTTCTGCAACCCTTACCAATACCCGAGTGGAAGTGGGAACACATCACCATGGATTTTGTCACGGCACTACCTCGCAGTCCTAAGGGTAATAATGCAGTATGGGTAATCATTGATCGCCTCACAAAATCAGCTCACTTCATACCATTCAGGGTAGGTCAAACAACAGAAGTTCTGGCAGACAAATACATGAAGGAAATAGTTCGTCTACATGGAGTTCCAGTTAGCATCGTATCAGATAGAGACACAAGATTCCGATCACATTTTTGGGAAAGTCTCCAAGAAAGTCTAGGAACTCGTCTGAAATTTAGCACTTCATACCATCCTCAGACAGACGGACAATCTGAACGGACTATCCAAATTCTGGAAGACATGCTACGAGCCTGCATGATTGAATTCAAGGGATCATGGGAAGACTATCTTCATTTGGCAGAATTTTCTTATAATAACAGTTATCAGGCCAGTATCAAGATGGCACCGTTTGAAGCATTGTATGGAAGAAAGTGTAGATCGCCGATTTGTTGGGACGAAGTCGGTGAGAGGAGACTCTTGGGGCCAGATATACTAATTCAGACAACAGACAAGGTCAGAATCATTAGAGATCACCTTCGGGCAGCACAGAGCCGACAGAAAAGTTGGGCTGATACAAAGAGAAGGCCATTGGAATTCAGGACAGGAGACCATGTGTTTTTAAAGATATCACCCACCAAAGGGGTAATCCGGTTCGGTACTCGTGGAAAGCTTAGTCCGAGATACATCGGCCCATTCGAAATTTGGATCGTGTGGGAGATATGTCTTACCGTTTGGCATTACCGCCATCTTTGGAAGGAGTACACAACGTATTCCACGTATCACAGTTGAGAAAGTATGTCAAGGATGATAGTCATGTCCTAGATCACTCCGAACTGGAACTACAACCGGATCTGTCCTATCAAGAGCAACCGATGGCCATTTTGGATAGAAGTGTTAAGACCTTGAAGAATAAGGCAATACCATTAGTGTTGGTTTCTTGGAATAGACATGTACCGGGAGAAGCCACGTGGGAAAGAGAGGATGTCATCCGTGAACGTTATCCTCAACTATTCACAACTTAAGTTGGTAAAACTCTTTCTTCCTATCCTTCTCTACCGTCACCTTCCCCTTCCTGAAATTTCGAGGACGAAATTTTTTGTAAGGTGGATGGATTGTAATACCCAGTTCCCGAATACGTACTTAGTTGCGTATTCAGTTTCTCGATCGTATGTTTCGATTTACTTCTTGTATTTGACCGATTTTAGTTTTAAATATCATTTTCTACTATGTTATATTTTCTAGGATTTTCTGAAATTTTCTCGAATTAAATTGAAAATCTTCAAAACCGGTATCGACCATTACCGCTGATCGATTCCCAGATTTTTAATTTACAGACGATTGGAATTTCTCAAAGAGTCTTTAGACATTTCCTCTTAGAATCATATTTTCTACCTAAATACTTTTTCTGAGGATTTTATGAATTTATGAAAATTCCACCGGAGTCGGTATCGGCCAGTATCCGGGATTTTTAATTTACAACTGGGATCGAATTTTGAGAAACCGCTTTCACGTATCTTCTTAGAATATTATTTCCTATCTTAATTCATTTTTGAGAATTTCCAAAATTTATTAGATTTTCTGTCAAAACTGGCGTCGACCGACATCGACGGCCGATTCCAGGAATTTAATTTCAAAACGATAAATTATTTCTTAAAACGAATTTCACCATGAGTCTTAAAATAATATTTTTGATTTTTGTGAATTTCTGCGGGTCGTTCCGAGATACTTGATTTCGGGACGATTTCGGTATTTTTCCGAATGTTTTCCGCATCCACGACCCAAACCCGGGAATCAGTCTTTTCAACAGTTTCACTTTTTGAGTCCAAGAAAATATCTTCTCTTATGAATTTCTTTTCCTTTTTCCTTTTTTCTTTATTTCCTTTCCTTCCTCCACAAGCCACAAAGTTCTCCAACTTCCACCATTTTCTACACACTTCCACCAACAAATATCTTCACTACAAACAAATTCCAAACTCTCTCCCCTCCCCATGGCTGGCCAAGATTGGCCAAGAGAAACACCTCACCTCTCCACTTTACAAATAACCCCTCTCTTTTACATTTTTGGCACCTCCTTCACAAAATCAAAACCTATATAAACTTTTCCTTCTCATTTCTCCTTCATTTTCACTTCACTTCACTTCACTAAAAACTTAGCCTCCACCAAGAGAAGCCTTCACCCTCACCAATTCCTCCTTCATCTCCACCATAACCACAACCACCACAACCTCCTACCTTCATCTTCTTCCTCCTTCAACTCCATTAAAACTACCACAAACTCCAAACCACCACCAAAACCTTCACCTTCACCAAACAACAACCATCACCCCTTCATCACCTTGAGGCCGGCCACCTCCTTTTGGATTGGGGGCCGTGATCCTCTTCATCGTCGGCAACTAAGGCCGGTCCCTCCTTTTGATTGGGGCCGTACTTTTCTTCGTCGGTAATATCGCCGTAGATTATTCCGGTAATCGTTCGCGATTATTCCGGTGATCGATTTAGCGATATTCGGCGACAAAGCTCACTTTGGACGCGTAAAGCTTCATAGTATCAGTTTTAGGCGAGTAACTTTACTCGCCAAGACATGGACTTGTAAACTCTTTTTATTATTGTATTTTATGTTGTGCGGTGTGGTTGTACTGTTAAACGCGGAGTTATCTCCTGCGTCTAGGCATTTCCTTAACGCGGCCTTCGCGTTATTTCGATGCGACGCAGAGCTAAAGCTCGCGTCTGCGTTCGATTTATATTGACATGACGCGGAGTTATACTCACGTCCGCGTTCTCCTCATGCCCTGATTTAACGCAGGTCACGAGCCTCGCGTTTTGATACCTTCGTGACGCGATCCCCGCGTCTGTGAACCCCGCGTCTGCTACTTTCGCGTCTGTTATGCCCATGTCGGTGTTCTTCTTGCATTAACGCGACGCAGAACCATGTCCGCGTCCGCGTTCTCCTCGCGTCCTGACCTGAACGCAGACCTCGCGTTTGCGGCACCTTTGCGATGCGAACCCCCGCGTCTGCTATTTTCGCGTCTGATACTTTCAGACGAATATCACTTCTTATCATGCTATCTCTTGACACCAAGCATGATACACTTGACTCTTATAATTATCACGATAATGGGAATGATAACCGGACATCATGCTTTACTAACTTGATTACGTAATAGTACGAATTGTACTCCTGATATTCCAGACTTGCTCCTGCTCATTCCCGAAATCTGATAATTATCTAAAGGACTCTTAAAATGAGACAACTTGCATCGGGTCGGGGGAAATATGCGGCTATCAATATATGTTCGTGTTTACAGTGGTATTAGGTATGTTGTGCAACTAAAATATCCGGTCTGACCTGAGGGCCTCCAGGCGACCGAGGGGAGTGCTGGCTCCCTCTTCCTGATACCATCATAATAAAGGGCATACATAAGTCCCTCCTGTTAGCCTTGCGGCTGGTTCCGTCACCTAGCAACGGAACAATCCTGGACCGTGGTCCCGGGCATGTACGGGACCCACTGTAAACATAGTTCGTTGATACCCCCGCTGGTTTCCAATAACAACCTTGCTTTACTCGGATATGGATCTATGTGCGCTGGGACGCTAGTTCACTTAGCTAGATATCAAAGTAAGACAAGTAATAATAATAAAAGACGCCAACTGTAGATCTGTTGTATACGCCTGGATTACGGGGACATGAGATAAAGGTATATGGATGAGGGTTTCCTTGTTTGGATTATTCCTTCGAGGTACTAGTCTCATGGAGCTGTAACCTAAGCTTATACAATGTCTTTCCAACCTTATCTTGTGATGCTTCCATTACTTGCTGACTGATTAATTATACTGTTCTAACTCTCCTGCTCTTGTCTCTTCGCCACTCGGCTGTAACCTGATCATTTGTTTGGGAGGTCCTGACTCCCTTGAATTTGTATGTTCAGGTTCCGAAGATTGGATCGAAGTGGAGCCGTCCACAGAAGATCAAGCTTTCCTTGTTGAGCAGGCCGACTAGTTTTAGTTCCCTTTGTGCCAGACTTTTCTCTTCGACTCACGGGATCTTCGTCCAACTCGTGAGCATTTTGTGTTCATATTGTAAATTGTACTTTTGGACTTGGTTGTGATATAAGACACATGTACTGTGTAATAGTATATCATATCCTGTGATAACTTTATAATTTGTACTTCTTAAGTTGGCATATGAATGAATACCACGCTTTGTTGTACTCTGATTCTTGCTTGTACTAATGCTTAGCGTATATACGTGAGGGTATTTCTGACCTGCGTATATACGTCGCAGTGACGTCCCCGTACCCGTGGGATCGGGGCGTTACACTAATAGAAACTTCAATTAGCCATTACGAGCTCATACGACCTCTGTTGTGGGCATGTAAATAGTCGTTTCGAAGTTCTTGACGAGCACTACAGTATTACAGGCATTATACATGACAAAACAGTAGTTAGTTAATATAAAGAAGGTATTGAAGTATTTATCATGGTTACGTGTACCCTTACATGCTTCCGCTTCATTAATATTTATATTATTGCTTATATTGTCTAGCATGATGAATATTGATGTATACTACAGTTGATAACACACAGATAAAGATATATACATGTTCAAGCTAAAGAATTTATAAAAGAGCTTATTTAATTGCGTATGTAGCTCATATGGACAATAGCCGGCCCAAAGGAAGACTATTGTTTGGCCGAATTATGTACGGCTTCAGATACTTGATGTGGGTAATGCAAGTGGGAGAACCTTGGTGTGTGGTAATCGGCCCAAAAGAAGGTTGTCACACTATAGGCCCATATTACATTACCCTCATCAACTAGTCTGATGGCGGAACAAGAATCCAGATGCATAAATTTGTGTGGCCCATGCGTGTGACAATCGGCCCAAAGGAAGGTTGTCATTATGGCCGGGTCATTACATATATTATATGGTCAATATAGATTACTTAAACTTTGGGACCAATCCTATAAAGTGACAGTCGGCCCAAAGGAAGGCTGTTCTCTTACATAGGACCTAGACTTTAGAATATCTATATTGGGCCAGTACAGTGTTGGCATATAGAGACACAACTTGTTTTGAAAGTTTAACCAGCAGCTCTATCGGTAAACTGGTTGCATTTTCTGAAATTCATTTTTTTATGGCTATTACAGTAGAATTTTATTAAATGCAATGTTAATGTTAAACTGATGAGAAATTGTACACTTATGTAGTTTAAATAGAATGGTACAAACTTTAAGAAGTGATTAGACCACGAAAATGATCGTTCTTGAATTCATGCACCTAGAGTACACCTTAAAGATTGATGGATCTCTACTATCACTAATAAAAGTTCAGTAAAGAAAAGGTCAATTATGGTAGTGGGAGAGATCTTACAAGATGTGTCTAATGGTCATAAAGTACACTATTCCTATAACTATTAGAAGTGCTATACCCGATAATATCAGTGCTCACTTAGCATCCAGGGTAAACTTCTAATAAGAAAAGGAAAAGTTAAAGTAAAGGGATGAACATAAACACCACTACAGTAGCTGATCCTAAGTGGCAAAAGTGTAGAAAAAGTAGCCTAAGGTCATTGCATACTTCTTCTGTAAGAAAGTAAGCCACCTTAAGTAGGAATGCATAAAGTACCAGAAATGGCTATTTAGCGGGTATATCTCATATTTATGTTTGTTCTGAGATTAATTTAGCTTTAGTGCCACTTTATAAATTATGAATAGATAATTCACATAAGCGATTCAATGCGGAACTTCCAAACCCAAAGGAGGCCCAGCCCAGCTGAGCGATACGTATACATGGGTGATGGAAATAAAGTTGTAATTAAAACTATTGGAGTTTGTAGGCTTAAATTAGATTCTGGTTTTTAGTTTTAGATTTGGATGAGACTTTATGTGTACCGTCCTTTTTAGACAGAATCATATTTCTTTTTCATTTGTTAGATAGATCTAGTTTTACTGTCACTCTTGATAATGAAATGCTTAGTCTACTTTCCAAATCTAAAGTTGTTGGTACCAGAATTCGGATTGATGGCTATATAAATTGAAACTTCATGCTTTATATACTGAATCTCTATATGTGAATAGCATAGGCACTAAGGGAAAATTAATTAAAGAAACATTAGAAAGTTTGGTACAGACGAAGTTCAGGTGTCTTAATTGGGTATACAGACATTTGTGGTCTATTCCCTATAGCTTCTTGGAATGATCATGAATATTTCATCACTTTTACAGATAATTACTCTCGTTATAGGTACCTACACTTGTTCCATGAGAAATCCTAATCATTGGATATGTTTAAAGCCGTTAGATCTGATCATGGTGTGAGTACTATGACAGATATGACGAATCAGGTAAATATCCAAAATCATTTGTCAATTTCTGAAAGAGTGGTATTATCGCTTAGTACACCATATCAGGGATACCTCGTCAAAATGGTATTGCTGAGAGATAAAATCATACACTAAAGGATATGGTTGGGAGTATGATAGCTCACACTACTCTACCAGAGTCATTATATATTGAAGCATTAGAAATGGTTGTCACCTCCTTAATAGAATACCTAACAAAACAGTAACTAAAATCCCGTATAAGTTATGGACTGGGAAATCTCTCAGTATTAAGCATCTATATGTTTGGGGTTGTCCAGCGGAAGCTCGGCCATATATACTATATGAGAAGAAGTTGGACTTAAGGACAATTAGCTGTTTATTTGTAGGGTATTCTGAGAGGTATAAAAGCTTTAGTTTTATTGTCCCTCCACTAAGAATATAAAGATGGATTGCTAAAATTTTTTGAGAATATTCAGAACAGTGGGAGTCAACTACATAAAGATTTCATATTTAAGAAAGAATATATTGTTATACCCATGACAATTGTTCCAAATAATAAAGTAGTTGTTCCACTTCAAGATGAAAATACAGTTGCATCCTTACAAGATACATATACAGTTCATCCTGAAGTAGATCCTGCTGGTGAGGTAGAACCTGAAAATTCTCAACTACAAGTGCCTAGGAGATCAACTAGGGAGAGGAGATCAGTCATTGTAAATGACTATATTGTTTATCTCTAATAGCATGAGTTTGACATAAGGCTAAAGGATGACCCCGCATCCTTAAATGAAGCCAAACTCAACATTCACTCCAGTAAGTGATCAAATGCCATGAAAGATGAGTTAAAATCCATAAAGGACAATGATGTTTGGAATTTAGTAGAGTTGCCTGAAGGAAAGAAACCGATTGGTTGTAAATGAGTATTCAAAACCAAGCGGGATTCGTAAGGTAATGTCAAAAGGTATAAGGCACATCTTGTCACAAAGGGATTCACTCAAAGAGAGGGCATTGACTATAAGGAGACTTTCTCCCTGGTTTTCATGAAGCATCCTTTTAGGATTATTATTATGGTACTGGTGGCTTACTTTGACCTAAAGTTATACCAAATGGATGTTAAGATTGCCTTTCTTATTGATAGCATTAAGAAGGAAATCTGTAGGTGCAACCAGAAAGTTTTAAAGTGAAAGTTTCATAATATTTGGTTTGCAAATAAAGAAATTCATTTATGGTCTAAATCAAGCATCTCGTCAATGGTATTTGAAATTTGATCATGTAATATCCGATTTTGATTTTAAGAAGATTATAGATGATCAATGTATTTACCATAAATTTAAAGGGAGTAGATTTATATTTCTTGTGCTATAAATGGATGACATTCTATTAGCAAGTAACGATATAGATCTTCTACTTGAGATCAAGAGTTTTCTCTCAAATAATTTTGAGATGAAAGATCTTGGAGACGCTTCTTTTATGATAGGCATCCAGATTCAACGTGACAGGACACGTGGAATATTAGGTTTATCACAAAAGGCCTATATCGATAAGGTGCTAGATAGATATGGCATGAAGAATTTCTCTAGGGGAGATATCTAATGTCCTAAGAACGACCTATGGAAAGAACAAATGAAAGACATTCCATATGCATTGGCGGTTAGATGTCTGATGTGTGCTCAAGTTTGTACCCATTCAGACATAGCATTTACCGTTGAGAAACTTGGCAGATACTTGATCAATCATGGGATTGATCTCTAGAAGACTGCGAAGAAGGTAATGTGATATCCATAGAAGACTATATGAAATCTGATCAGTTACAGCTGATTGGATACACAGACTCAGATTATGCTGGATGTATCGGTAATTGGAAATCCACTTCATTTTACATTTTCCTTATTGTAGGAAGATGGTGGATTTAGTCGAGAGGCCATTATAGCTACACAATAAGAGCTATAAAGCTCTGCTGCAATAGTGACAAGAGTTCGGCAAAGCCAAAGCATATCGACATCAAGTTTTTTGTCATCAATGATAAAGTTTGGAATCATATTTTGTCTGTTGATAGTGATGACACTATTCTTAACATTATAGATCCACTCATTAAAGGACTTTCAGCTAAAGTCTTCTTAGAGCATATTGCTCATATGGGGATGACTGGTCATTATGATATCTTGATTTTGTGGGAGTGGATAATTTTATATAATATACATTATTTCTAAGTGCACTTTATGGATATTTGTTGATTCTAATAAATAAAGTTGTAACTGATTTTCCTAAAGTTTACTTTTGCGCATTTGAGTTTGTTGAGTTAGCAGTTAGACTCATTAGAGTCATAAGGTTAGACTCGTTGGAGTCATAAAGTGGAAGCCAGTTGGAATTGTACCTTATTTGATCAGAGGACATTTCCATGCCACACGTTCACATTTGATCTATGTCGTTAGGGGTTCTGAAACTTGTGATGTGGAAGGTCCTACCTTGATTATACAGAAGGTAACGATAGCCATGTTCGGTGACAGAACACTTAATGGACCAGATTGTTTTGAAATGTGGTTTGTCGGCGGTTAAAGTTTTGACGCCATAAAGTTATGCATAATATCTATTCAGTATGACTTGCTTGGCCCAAGTGGGAGATTGCTAGACTTATTATGTTTTAAAGTCTAATTTATTTTGGGCCTAATCAAGTCAATTGGATATTTGCACCCGCCCACTAAACCTATGTTGTTTGACCCAATAAAGAATTGATCAACCCTAAATAGTTTGGGTCTAGACACGTTTTCAATTACACTTAGCCATGAGTGTATTTAAATTAAAATGTGGGACTCATCTACACGTGTGGAACTCGTGTTATAAATCAAGGGCCTAGATCTATGATGAGTTGAACTAGGGTTTCTTGATGCTATATATATCATAAGTAGGGTTCCCTCTCCAACAACAACAATAACCATCTCTCTCTTGGAGGCCTCTCATCTCCTCTAAGAATAAAGAAGAGAACTTGGTGGCTGGAGAGAAGAATCCTCTCCCTCAACTCCGCCGTCCTCGAGATCGTGCAACCTTCAGCATCCTCTTCGTGATGGAATCAGGTATACCTAAAATCCTCCTTCCCTTTGATCATCATAAAGAGGCTTACAGTATATGTGTAGATCTTATATGGAATAAATTTAGATCTAACATTTATCTCTCACAAACTTCTTGTGCTTCATTTCTCTACTCATAACTCTAGAAAGTTGTAAAGAGAAAGTTTGTGA